>PRKT01000028.1:2507896-2534645 GCA_003671525.1 Saccostrea glomerata
AGCCGCACGAAATTTTCATGCATATTTGGCCTCCTTAGCGTCAGACTCAGAGACAGATGCGCACGAGATTTGCATGCATACTAGGCCTCCTTAGCTCCTGACCTATCGACCTGCCTAATTTACATTCCGGCAGAATTATCAGGAAATCAACCCCGCTTACTTTCAAAGGGTTATCATAGAGAAAAAAAATTTAGAAATGGAAATATTCAAATTTCAGATCTAGAGTTTTTACTGATTTAATTTTTCAATTTTAATCCTCTTAGCTGCAGCATTGCATTACTGAAAAATTTGCACAACTGAATACAGGTAACACTTTTGCGAATTCTCAATGCACGAACTTCTGACTACGAAGTGTGTATGTGCAGGCTTCAAAAACTGCATTATGAAGTCTCTCCATGCACTCATTGGCTCTGTCCTTTGTGTATCAATCCAAGCATTGTAGGAATCTACAGTCTCCTCGGGTACTGCCAACTCCCAAGTCTGACAATACAGACTCTTGCTGACTTAATAATCTTTCAATGCAGCACAGTTGGCTTTGACACCGTAGTCTTCTATATGTCTGAAATACTGCAGACTCGGCGTAAAACAACAATAATCAATCCAAATGATTTTTCAATGATGATCGTCATCAAGATTGAATAAAGGTGAAGATAGCAGACAGTGTTTGATCTTTAAAAAAACATTCCTTATGGGCACCAGACCCCAAGATCATGAAGCAGACTTAGATTTGAATTAAATTTTCAACGAAACTTTTGTAAATCAATATTGGACATTTATTCATTTCTTTTCTGTTTGACTAATCATGACCGGACTTTGAGCGGGACGGGGGGAGGGTTAATATGTTTAACATACACTCTAGTTCCCTCAATAATAACGTCTGACGACCACCCCCTTCTTTGCTTGTCAAGGAATTTGAGGTAGTTGATAAAGTCCCCAATGGAAATGTATTTGCAAAATTATTTTGTTAAAAACATTCTAATTGTACAAAAAAGTTCTCTGAAGTTGACAAAAAATGCTAGAGTTTTTGATTGACGATATCTATGTGGCTTTTGGAGACCATGTCTTCCAACAATCTTTTGATATTCCTATGGGTACCAATTGCACCCCGTTATTAGCAGACCTATTTCTATATTCATATGAAGCAGAATTGTCTCTAAAATTTTATACGTGAAAACTAGAAAACACTTGCTGTGGCCTTAAACTCGACAATTATATATATCGACGACAATAGTAATTTCCATTCTTATGTCGATACGATATATCCTCGAGCTTGATATAAAAGATACACCGAGTCTGACACATCTGTTTCATATTTGGATATTTTACTTGAAAAGGACGTTAATAATAATCTTACAACCAAGCTCTATGATAAACATGATGACTTTACTTTTCAGTTATGCAGCAATATTCCTTCATCGCCTGCAGACGGAGTACTAGTATATCTCTCTCAATTGATTCGATACGCAAGAGCATGCTCTATGAACAATTTCTGAAACAAGGTAAATAATTGACAAACAAGTTGAAGGAACAAGATTATCAGCAGTCTGAAAGTCATCATTTTTGTCAAGTTCTATGGTAGATACAATGACCTTTACATCAAGTAAAATTTTCATCGAGTCAAATGCTAACTGACGTTTTTCATACATATTGTTATTCCACTATTGATTGACTAGAAGACGGATTTTTCCGTTATTTTCCGATGATGACAAAGAGCACACGGCGGATGTGACCGGTCGGCAGGGGATATTCTCTCCTCTATGGCACCTGATCCCACCTCTAATGTTTTAGAGGTCCGTGTTTGCTCTGCTCTTTTTTGTATTGTTTTATGGACGTTTGATCTTTAATACTGTTCGTTATCTTCATATGTTTGGCCTGATCTCAACCTCTAGAATTTTTGAAAATCTCTGTTTTAAGTCCTGTTTACAGATTTGTATTTTTGATGATATTTTTTTAGATCGATCATTGCTATTTATCTCTTCTTCTTCTTCTTTTTTTTAACACTAGTTTGGTATAAATACATTTTATCAATTAAAATGTGCCATTATTTTAATGATCCTTACTGCTAAATGATCAAGTAGAGGCCTAAGCAAGTGTCTTGCAGTGAATGGTTAATCAAATTTTGAAGCAGATATTTTGAAGATATAAATGATCAGCTGATTCTTAATTGAACTCAACTTTTTCTTTTTATATAAATTCGTATTATATCACTGATACGATACATAAAAAAATTAGATAGGGGAAATTTTAATTGATCAATCGTTGCAATCTTCAATCTTATGTATAATGGAATATTACAAACTCTCGCCATTCAGCCACTTTTTTCATTCAATCATAAATTTAAAATATTTCAGTAAAAGTTCATCCAACTCTACGAAGTCTTTATATCTTTAAATCTGCTTCACGTTTATACTGTTTAATGGAACTTTTGATCTTGAATACTGTTCGTTACCTCCATATTTTTCATATTTACCGGTAGTTCGTGTATAAGGCGCTGGATAACGCAAGCGGCTTTATAGTGGTAATAAAAGAAGAATACCAACAGTCTCGTTTAGAGTAAACATTTTCCAAATCTTATGAACCATATAATGGCCGTGTTAACTACTAATAATGTAATTTATCATTAAGTCGATATTTTTTCAAACGAATTGTTAGGTCATTATTTTCCGTCTATTTTCCGTCTGAATCGTCTACTAATCTTTTCCTTTGCCAACTCGTACCAAGAAGTATAAAATAAATGTCACCGGTCGACATTGAGTTTTTACTACTCCATGGCATCTGAAACCACCTCTGATAATTTTCACGGTCCATATTTGCTCTGCTTTCCAGTATCGTTGTAGTAGACTCTTGATTTTGATTACTGTTCGTTACCTTTTATAATTCTAACGCCAATGTGACCTGTTGTTAGCAGAAATGACTATTTTTTGAAATTGGGACTGTAACATTTGCAACAATAGAAGACATGGTGTTCGACTTACTCTTTTTTTTTAATTGTACTTTGACTTTGGGGAATGACATATTATACAGTTATTGACTGGGTATGAGGGCAACATATGATTTGTTGGATCTGAAGGTGAAAATGTTGCCCTAGGCCGCCGGCCAAGGGCAACATTTTCATCTTCAGGTCCAACAAATCATATATGTTGCCCGAATCCCAGGCTATAAGTGTTTTGTAATACCCTTCACTGCTCACTTAAGATTTAATCAATACACACTACATTATCAATTACTTTGTATAGAATATTATGGTTTTATCAGTAAATACAAAACAATAGCTGAGAAAGAAGAAAATTATATTTTTATTATAGCACAAAAACTATTTATCACAAAACATACTCTTCATTTCTTCCTTACCTTGCTGGTAGAAAAACTCTTGCAGCTCTTAACTTCGGCTATTTCCG
Organism: Saccostrea glomerata; assembly: GCA_003671525.1. Lineage (NCBI taxonomy): Eukaryota > Metazoa > Mollusca > Bivalvia > Ostreida > Ostreidae > Saccostrea > Saccostrea glomerata. Next base: position 2,511,295 of record PRKT01000028.1, read on the forward strand.
TGTCACCGATATTGAGCGACGATTAATTACTTGTGACGTAGCAGTGACGCTGCGGTCCAACAATTCTTATATTAGACCGACAGGCCGGTCAACAGTGAAATTGTTAGACCGATGTAATAAACATTCCGTTTGTTGGACGTTTTATTAGAAATGAATATATAGAAAGCTATTTATTTAACTTGACATTTCTTTTCTGTTTTATTTTTCGATAAAGAGGCTTTAATTTGGGTCGATAGCGGTAAAAATTTCAAAGTTTATTAACACCAAAATGTGCACTCTGCAAGCTGAGTCAGTTGACGGCATAAATATACCACACTTCAGCTTCTAATTAGTCATCTATAAAGCGGGGGAATATATTTTGTAATATGCCATAAAAATGAACAAAGATTGTTCAGAATATTTAAAACGACAACTTGTTGTCTTAGATAATTTTCTTTTGGTATGATTATTAATATGAAAATAAACTCAGCAAGCAAAAATTTAAATAAAGGGTTGGTTAAAACGCGCATGCTCACGTTTCAAAATTCTTGGACCTCAACCAGTGATTAAAGAGCCAAATAATCAAACAATCTATTGATGGTCTGAAAGGTCTCGGCTTGCTTCAATTTCAAAGTCACAATTAATGCAAAAACAGCGGCCGTTTTTCATTAGATTCCGGAACCCAAAAAGGAGTTTATATTACCCAGACAGTTGTTTTATAAATCACTTTCTAAAAAAAGACAAGCATGCCCAGAAAAGGAACTAAGGTCTCGCCATTTGTTATTGCATTACGTAAGCGACCGAAAACCTCTCTTAATCTTTCGCCAAATTGTACTAATGTAAACGATGATTTCTTCGTACTTCTTGAACGTTTTTTTCTTCTTTCTTTCCTTTATTTTAATTGTAAGAAAATCTTTACAATTGCGTTTAAGTTTAAAAATAAAAAAAAAATGAATCGTAAATGAAACATATGAGAATAACGAACAGTATTGAAGTTAAATAATCCATAAAAGAATACAAAAGAGCAAACACGGGCCTTTAAAACATCAAAAATTTAAGAAACTCATGTGTTTTAATTGCGTCGTATACAGAACAACGAACTTCCTAAAAACACCAGGAGATTGATTTCAAATACCTCAGAGTAATAAATCTATTTCTAAAAAAATATTAAATCATTTTAATTGCATTGTTTTATGTCACATATGAAAATCTAATAATTCTCAAATTTCTTCATCATATAGAAATAAAAAAATAGCTTTTCTTGCATGCAACACCATACGGGGTTGGTATAAAAGACTTAAGTTTGTCATTCAATTTGTTAAGCCATTTTAAATTAAATTGTCTCGACAGATTTTCCTTCACTTTCCAATCATGATAAGGAGCACAGGCGGGTGTAATCAGTCGGCAGGGATGCTTACTACTCCCTGCCACCCAATCCCTCTTTTGATGTTTTGGAGCTCAGTGTTTGCTCTGCTTTTGACTTGTATTGTTTTATGGACTTTTGGGCTTGCATGAATACTGCTCGTTAACTCCATACACTTCATTTATAAGAACATCATCCATTTCATTCCAATCCCCTTAATTTCTCTAATTACAAGTTTTGAATTCTTAAAGCAATTGTTAATTCATCTTGGTTCTAAGATAAATTTATCTGAGCCCAAGAAAAAATATATTTCTGAATTCAGTATACTTTAACAATAAGAGAATCTTCCATCAATACATGCCTCATTATCTGAGTATAATGCATGCAATCCACCTACGTATACACTAAATGACCTTAGGGTCTCATGGATCAATACTTGTAAAGTTTAAGGAATTAAAAACTTTTAAAGAATATGGAATTTACAGGCACGTAGTATCAGGGGGGGCCTGGCCCCCCCACTTTTTCTCCCGACATTACTTTTACTATAGAAAATGTATACTGAAAGGAAGGTTGGCCCCCCCAGACATGCTACGTGCCTGATTTAATTGCTGAGCGTCAGTTGGTAAAATATTTCGACAAAGCAAGAACTGTAAGAAAACGATGGCCACTATCAGCCTGTCTAAAATAAAATTACACGACCTATAACTTTGTCTTTTGTACATGTACATTTCTTGAAATTTGTACATACATGTATTGTGTTGAATAACACAATAATTTATTCTGGGAGGATTGCATTGCAATTCTTTTATTTCCAAGAATATAACAGTATTTCATTAATTCTTATACCTCAGTTTCATTGGTAATTTTATGTTAGCGAATATCACATACCGAATGGGGTTCTTGACTAAGAACCCATCGCTTTATCAATTATTTGTTTGTAATATTTGCATGGAATTCAAATATATTACTTTCTGGGATATATGTGCGTATGGTCCATCTGTACTTGCTTGTATCAAAACACATTCTTTGTCTTCATCTCTTAATCGTTGTTTAAATGTCCGCGTCCTCAGGTTCACGTTGATTATTACGTGATTTATTGTTTGAGGGGTATCAGAAGTCAAGTGTAAGAATCGGATTCTTATTGCTAATTGTAATTTTAAATAAAAGAATTGTACTTGTAATTGTAATTATGGTGACAAAATCTTTTATATATACCGCTATAGATTTTTTTGTCAACTTTTATGAATTGTACATGTACATTTTGTCTTTTCGCGAAAGAACTTTTTTTTATTTTGTACATGTACAAATTTCAAGAAATGTACATGTACATGTACAAAAGCCAAATTATAGGCCGAATTAACTTTTTTTATTTTGTACATGTACAAATTTCAAGAAATGTACATGTACATGTACAAAATTATAGGTCGTGTAATTTTATTTTAGACAGGCTGATATCGGCCATCGTATAAGAAGGTTAAATCAATGATTGCTTTACCCAGACGTTTTAACCTATATCCCCATTAATTAGGAAAGCATGCACACTCTATCATAAGGAGAACATTTATCTTCATTCTCTCCTCGATCAATATAGTCTATTCATTTCGATAATCACAAGTACTGATCTAAATAAAAGACAATGTTCCTAAAAATGCAAAGGAAATTATAGAATTTTTCTATCACAAGACAATCTGCAGTCCTACATTCAAAACACAGAGAAAATATGATTTTAAGCTAAAATAATCAAGAACACTATACCAAAAACACGTTGTATATAGTAAGTGTAAAGGAACTCTTTTCCTGCTTATGGTCCTATACATGTAGTCAAAACAAAAATAACTAGCAACTTCCACAATTCTACCTGGCAATAGTTAAAAAAGTTAACAAACATGACGAACATTGATCGAACTAGAAAAAACTACAAACTAAGAAGACATGTTTAAATATGTGAAATTGGCATTAAATTCAGACACCCCTGATATGCCAGAGGTAGGAACAAGTCCCGGTAGCAAAGAATAGTACTTGTTAGCATCCCCTGTCTTCTTCACCAATGAGACCTTAGTACTGAGCAGATAAACAGAATATTCAAATTAGTCAAACTAAGTATTAAACAAGATGTTTTTGTAAAACACTATGCGCCCGGCGGCACAAAGTTCCAAAAAAGCTATTTTTAGCATATAGGTCAATGTCAAGGTCACAAGGTCATTGACCTTGGTATCATTTGAAAGAACTTGATTAGTGGAGTATGCATATCTAATATGAAGTCCCTACCTCTCGTGGTCCAAAAGTAATGGTTAAGGTTCATAAAATATATTTTTAGCATGTAGGTCACAGCCAAGGTAACAAGGTCAATGACTAGAGCTTAATGATTGAAGCAAACCAAATATGAAATCTTTATCTTTCATGGTTCAGAAGTTATGGCGAAGGTTAAAGTTTGAAGACCAAAAAAAAATTTTAGCATATAGGTCACAGTCAAGGTCACAAGGTCATTGAACTTGGTCTCATTTGAAAGAGCTTTATTTATAAGGTATACATACTTGATATGAAGTCTCTATCTTTCATGGTTCAAAAGTTACGGCGAAGGTTTAAGTTTGCAGGAAAGAAACTATTTTTAGCATTTAGGTCACATTCAAGGTCACATGGTCACAAGGTCATTGCCCTTGGTGTCATTGGAAAGAGCTTCGTTAGTGGAGTATGCATACCAGATATGAAGTCTCTATCTTTCATGGTTCAAAAGTTATGGTGAAGGTTAAAGTTTGCAGACAAACAGACAGAGAGACAGAAAGACAGACAGACAGACAGGACAAAAACAATATACGCCCCGGATCTATTGATCCGGGCGCATAAAAAGTCCCACTGTTGGTTTGAAACACTTCAACCAAAATACAACCCACTTTTGGGTTATACTAATATACATGTTTTTGTTCAGAAGGTCATTATAACAACCATAGAATTTACCAAATTTGCTGATTTTAAACGGCATTGATGAAAACCCTGCAACATCAACTTATCTGTCAGTAACCTGTCTCTGTTTAAAAATTTATGTTCTTAAGTATCGAATAAGCTGGGAGACGTATAAACACCATATGCAAGTAAAAGCGTGAATAGTAGGTATCCAAAGATCCAATTATAAAACAGATAAGGTAGACCTTGACAACTGAAAACTGCCAATATTTATACATCTAGCTAAAATAGGCAACTGGTAATATCGATAACTCTACCTCCAGCCAGAACATAGGCAACGCTTCTCTTTTTCCTTTAGCCTACACATGCGCACACCTCAGTCTATCCCCAACCAGAGCACAGATAAGTTTCAGTATGATGAACAAAGTACATTGAGTCAATATAAATATGGAACAGAACAAACACGGACCTTTAAAACTATTAGGGAATCAATTGTCATTGGGGTGCAACAAAACCGTGTCGACGGGTCACACCCACCGTGTGCTCCTTGTCATGATTTGACTAATGGGAATATCCGTAAAAAGTTCGATGTGAAATTAACGGCCGAAAAATTTGTAAGAAAAAGTTAGTCACATCAGACTTAACGGTAGATTGAACATTGTATTAACCAAACAATTTACGAAATGTTGAATTTGAACGAGAGTGTTTATATTCTTGTATCATCCACTTATTTGACAAAGCTTGCGTCATATTATAAATTGTTCGTTGTTTAGAGCAGAGCATGTTCTGCTTGTAGAATCAAGTCAGAGACCCAAAAACGTCACATGAATGTGATACTGATTGACTGTTCCATAAATAATTAAGGGAAGTTAACAATAGGAAAGTTAAGGGACTCCGATCCTCAGCAAGAAGGGACAACTCTTTAATTTATAATTTAATTCAAAAAGTCTTTAAATTTAGCTTGAAAATTAAATATTTTCATGCAACAATTTTCATTATATGCCTCTCAATGTGCTTCAAGGTTCTTTGCAAAGCTCCGTAAATCACTTCTAATTTCATATCATGTTGGTATCTAAAAATGCTTTTTCAGGATAAAAATTTCTACTTTTGATTAGACATTTCTGAGAAGTTCAAAGAACCTTGAAGCACATTGAGAGGCATATAATGAAAATTGTTGCATGGACAGATTTAATTTTCAAGCTTCATTTAAAGACTTCTTGAATTAAATTATAGATTAAAGAATTGTCCTTCCTGGCTGAGGGTCGGAGTCCCTTAAGTCATCACGTTAATCGTAGAATTTTAATTAAGTTACCATTAATGTTTTTCCAGTAAAATATCCAAACAAATGAATCAGATTTTGTTTTGCTTTGATTTGTTTTAGTTCAAACGGATGAATTAAATTATTTAAAGATGGATACTGAATGGTGTGAATTGATTTAATATTGTAGATAAACTTAAGTGTCGAATGGAAAGTCAGAACAAGATAATTTTTTTATGTTGAATCTTTTTGAAAGAATTCTAATTCATATAAAAACAAAGAATAGTTCTGCGTAGAACGGGGCGCAACTGAAAGCTGACAATACCCACTCCTTTGCCTCCAGCCAAATCAGACCTGTAACTGATAATATCCACTCCTATTGCCAAAACATAGACAACTGCCAATTGCAAGTCCGTACTTCCATTCAAGAATAGTTATCAATAATGACTACTAATTGGTCATTTCATTTTTTTTTTCAACATTATAAAATTTGCCCAACATGTAGAAGTTATTATTGATAACTTTAAATCCCGAATAATTAATTAAACTTGATAAATATTCAATGAATGATTTTGGCGTACGTAAAAACATGATTCAAACTGCTACGAGAAAACGTAGCATTAAAATGTCGTTATCACTAGAACAAACATTATTTGTCTCTTGAATTATTTTGAAATGGTCAGTTTAATTGAGAATAAAAATGTAAATACATGTAGGTAGACAACAAAATGTACTTTATTTAATTGAACACAAAGATTTCTGGTCTGTTGGCTGTTTTGAATTAAGAGACGGACAAACTGATGTAAGAATGAGAAACAAACATTAAGGTGACGTTTTCAGCATGCAGCACTCATTTCAAAGTCCATTGTAAACAAAAGTTCAGGAAACAAAACACGAGCCTATCCTTAAATCTTCAGTTCATCTCTATAAGACGGTGCTGTGAATGGTTAATGTAATTTGTTTTGTTAATTCAGCTATTATTGTGTAGGTTTCCTGTAGACTGGAGTCTTTATACAGGTTGTCCAGGCGGTTAAACACAGACTTCGTGTAATTAGTTATCTGAACAACACGACTCCTAATGATCTACATACAGAAAATCAATGGCTTCCATCTCCACATCGGTAGAAGGAGCACTCAATTTACTAAACGTATCCCAAAATTAATACAAAACGTGACTTTGTTCATCAATCAAACAAGTCTTACAATGTTGCCTTAAAACAAAAAACTATTGTTTTTCTCTTTTTTAATTTGAATTAAAACAGATGAAAGTTAATGTAACTGTATCATGCCACCCACTGTAACATTAAGGAACTATAAACACATCTAAACAGAACGTTGATTTTAAAGCAAATTACTCCAGAGGAAAAAGTAGTACACGACAATGGCATGTCAATTGCAAGACCTCAAATCCGCAACTTACAGTGAGTGCATTGGAGGACTCGTAGACAGTTCAACTGACAGTGGAAAAGTGTTGAATTCCTACCAACATATAATAATTAATAACATGTATTATGCAAACAGGTTAAAATTCTCGATCGAGACTGACCTCAACAATTGATTATCCTTAAGGGGAACAAACTTAAACTTAGGATTTTATGCTTAACAAGCAATTATATCTTAGCAGACTGAAAGTAATCCAGTTCATCAACTCCATGGCAAAATAGTAACTCTGCTGATTTTGATTTCGAATACTGTTTGGTGAAGCTAATCATACAAAAATGAAACTCGGTCATTGGTCGTTTGTAAACTTAATCCGATTAGAGATTATACACGCTCTATGAAGTTGACATCAAAAAGATGCTTGAGTTTCTGATTGACAATATCTATGTAGTTTTTGAAGATCAGGTCTTCCAACAATTAATCTGTTGAAATTCTTATGGGTACCATGCATCCCGTTATTGAATAGACCTGTTTTGTTGTTTGATTGTTTTTTGGTTTTTTTGTATTCGTATGAAACAGAATTTATTCTAAAACTTCTAAATAGGAAGTTGGAAATACTCTGCCTTCAACTTGATGTTAAAAATATATCGATGACGTATTATCAATTAACAAAGGTTACTTCTAATCATATCCAACTGAACTTGAAATAAAAGACACCACAAAGTCTGACACGTCTGTTTCATATTTGGATAGTTTACTAGGAAAAGACTTTAATGATAACCTTACAAATCATAACGATGGCTTTGACTTTTCAATCGTGAGCTTCCCTTCATAACTGTCCTCTACAAAAATTTGCATTTTTAAATTAAAATTTGTAATTGTCATATAAAAATTTTAATTGAAAAATTAAAATTTTTGTAGAGGACATTATCATGAATGAATTTACCCTATCACCAACATATAGGGTTTATTTTCCCAGTTGTTTCGATACGCAACAGCATACTCTACATACGACCAATATTTAAACTGTGACAAGCTTCAAACCAACAAGATGAAACAATGATAACAACAGTCTTGTTTGAATTCCTCATTTCGCAAGTTCTATGGTCGAAACAATGGCGTTATCAAATATTAACAAATACAATGTATCATTTGGTCAATACTGACTAACATTTTTCATACATATTATTAGGTCATGATTTATACACTGAAATTTATATGAAATTTTCTGTTAAACCAATCATGACAAGCAGCCTACGGTGGATGTGACCAGTCCGCAGGGGATGCTTACATCTCCATTGCACCTAATCCGGTCTCTGATGATTTTTGAGGTCCATGTTTACTCTTCTTTCAATTTGTATTATACATATGGGCTATGAGCTTGAGAACGTTATCTAAATCAAAAGTCATCATTTCGTAAGTTCTATGATCGATACAATGACGTCAGCAAATGCGGTTTTTCATTGAGTCAAATGCTGACTAACGTTTTTAGACTAATTGTTAGTCCGTTATTTAAACACTGAATTGACGACGGATTTTTCCGGTATTTCCCGATCATGAATTTAGCAACACCCCATGAAAAGGAGCACACGGCGGGTGAGACCAGTTGGTTAGGGAATGCTCACTCCTCCATGGCACATAATCCCCCCTCTGGTGTTTTGGAGGTCTGTGTTTGCTCTGCTCCTACTTTGTATTGTTATCTCCATATGTTTTATGTTCAATGAAAAATTCTGCTTGAAACGGTCGGCTTATAATCAAACACAATCACTGCCCCATCAGAATTTCAACAGATGATAGGAAGACCAGACTACATATTCTTAGATATTGGTAAGGAGAAATTCCAGCATCCTTTTTACGTCAACTCCAAGGAACTTGTGTACAGAATCAGTGGGTTTTTTGTTTTGTTTTGTTTCAACATTTAACAGTTTTATTTATGATCAGCTATGGAAAAAATACTTTCTTCTATTAAAGTGAAGGAGACAACTCTATTTATTAACATTAAAAATCAGGGCAGCAATTTGTATCCAGTTAATCGGTTACAGGGTCATAACCAAAAAATCCGCAATCAGTTTGACCAAAAAAAAAATTAAAATACTTGTTAATTTCCTTCAATTCTTTTACTGGAAGAATCTAACATTTTATACAAAAGTCATGAATATTAGTAACCACTGCAACAACTCAAAATTGAGAATTCCCTACTAAACATAAATGCCTTGGATTTGAAAAAATATGATTTTGCACTATGCTTAAATACATGTTATAATGTAGTACATTTCTTGAGAAGATATATCTAAATATTTTCCCTGTCTTCACTGTATTATCACTTTATCCTATATTTGGTCCAACTCTCTTCATGGGACCTTTGTTTGAGAAATGTTAAGTTAAACATTACCTGGGGATTGATGATGAAGTTGTTCAGAAAAAACCATACAGATTCATATAATATAAACTTCAAGTCTACCATAAACAACGTTTAAAGGCTTGATGCAAGCATTCTTTTTTTTATCTATAATACAGATAAAGTTTTAAAATGACTTTCATATACTTGGCTGAAAAGGAAATTTCTAGGGCAGAAATACAAAAAATATAGAAAAAAAAATTGAAAATTTGGCACTTTTCCAACATATATCCTATTCCCATAGGGTCCAATAGTAAAATTTGAAATTTTGAGATGCCCCCTGAGAAATCATGATGGTAAACATTCAATTTTTAATCTTAAAACAATAAATTTATAAGAAAATATTAATTCAAGAAAATTTATCAAAATCTCTAGGGTACAAATAATTAGACTTGGCCTCGTTTTATTGAGATTCTAAAGTTAGGCATTATACAGTCAAATTAATGTGTATGTAATCTATACAAAATCAAGATGTTAACAACACAATATTAAATGTGACTGTGTTTAATATAAAAAAATTCAATAAAAAAACATATCAAAAAAATATATAAAAGTATATTGCACAAGCAGCTCTTATTTACAGTTTTGCACCAATCTTTGAAGCATTTTTTGCCATCAAAATATACCAAGTTGTCTGTCATGTTTCCCATTAATGGATGCAATCTTTACTGTAAGTCTTTTCATCAGCCACAATAAATATATAGGAGAAAGGAGGCAGATAAACAGGACTGGTGCCTGACCTTGGGGTCAACTGGGGCAAACTGGTGTCAGAGGTCATCTCCAAGGTAATGCCATTCAAATTCACAAATCTTAACAGAAAAGATAATACCCCTGGTAATGGCTTTGTCAAATACATGAAAATAAAGTCCAAGTAAAATATGGTAAAAAAAGAGCAAAATAGAATTCTTCTCACACTAGATGTCCAGTAAACAATACATTTTGTTGTGGAGGAATTTTAAATTTGAAAATCTTAAGCTTATATTTTAGAGTTTTCTATTTATATGAAAATATTTATTACAACTCTTTCACAAGATTGAATTTATTTTTACATTAAATCAAAATGTCAATGATGTAAACTGCATCGTCAGATCGAATGTTGTGAAGGAAAATCAGGAAAATGATCAAAGACTGTTTCAGCAATACAGGCTTACTGTGGAATAACCTGATATGACTTTTAAATATGTCAAAATTATCCTAAGAAAAAATTATTTTGGAATGATCTGTACAAAAAATTGAATTAAGGAGGAAAAGCATACCTATAAATTTTATATTATAGCAAATGAATATCCTGTAAGAATAGAAAATACCTGGACTTCAGATCTTGGTGTGGAGCAGTCAGGAGGTAAATTTTTAACTGTCCATCAAGCTGAGGAAATGTCACATTTACTCCATCAGAAAGTAGATTCATACCATATAATGTTACAGAGCCCAGTGGAAATCTGAAAGGGACAGCATTCTTGTAGGTCTGTGGTGAGCATCATTCATTTGTTTTAGAAATTTGTCAAACACAAATGCTATTGTTCTGATTTATTTTTGAAAATTTGCATTAATTTCTGTTATTGTACTGTCCGTGTTTTTCTACTTCTGCTCTTTTTGTGTTTGGCAAGTGTTAGACACTTAACAACTATTATACTGTGAACTTTATTCAGTTAATGACCTTTCTGAAGAACAGTGGGCATAAAATCTCACATCCCGGGAACTTGGAGAGGATGTTATATTAAGGACTTTGTTTCCAACCAGTTGTTTGTACAACACGGTCAACCAGTAATCCTGCACAGAAGATAAAGAAGTTACTTCATCAGAAAACAAGAAAATTCTGTTGGAAAAAAAAATACCCTAATTCCAGCGTATTATCAATATTTGTTTTAGTCTTACAGGATTGGGGTCCACTGTTGTGGCGTCTAGCAGGGCATATTTACCACCATAGAAGCTCTGTCTCAAGACGACGTCCACACTGTTTTTAGCCGCCATACCCAGCTTGTCTAGCCACCTATTGAGGATAGAAATTATGAATGTAACAAGCTTTTTTAAATTTCAAAATCTAAGATTTTGAACTGACTTTTTTTTTCAGATTTCAAAATCTCAGATTTTGAACCGACTCAATTTTTTTGAAAGTATCAGAAAACAGTTCTTAATTTGCATAAGTTTTGTAATATTTTTCCTAAATGTTCAGAAGTCAAACTAAAAGGAGAATGCTTTTTGTTACTTTGGTATACTCAATCTAACAAAGAAGTTATACAGAATTATAGCCAAGTAAAGATTTACCAGTCCTCAAGACTACACTTTAATCAAGTTCTACTGATTGTATATGCATTTGTTACGCAATAGTCTACAAATACTACCTTTAATTCACAACCTAGATGGTGTATTCTGTACTTACATGAAAGCAGCCACGAATGCGTCTGACAGCCCCTCGGCTCCCCCTCCATAAGCCGAGCTTGTCTCCCCCAGCCACAGTTTCCTTTTGTTCCCCATTCCCTGGATGATCCTGTTCCCAGTTTTCAGCTCCTCTGCAAAACTGTCCAGGATTTCAGAGTTTGTGAAATCATTTACAGTAGCAGTTCTTCCATTGACATAGTATCTGTAAATATAGAAGGTTTAATATAAAAGCTAGTTAAAGTGTATAGTTTTAACTTTTACTAATAAAATGCTATGGTATAGCTTCAAATACTGTAGATGTACTATTTCCCACGAAGTCATAATTCTGCGTAATCTCTATTTCTCCTTAGTCCACAGGTAGAAAATTATGTGGATTTCTTGAACTCTCACTATATTCCATAAAGTATTTCCGCAGAGAAATTTGTGACCCCATAGATAGCGTAAATTAATACCACACGGAAAAAAGTACTTCTACTGTATCAAAATTATTTTATCTTTTTCAACATCTCTGATATCTACCAATCATAAAAATTATAATTATTTTTCTTAAGTCAAAACCTTACTCCTCTGATAAAAGTCCTAATAGAAATTTTCTTATATAGCACTATTTGAGCTATGCATTTTTACACCTGCATAAAAATTGGTCACTGAACACAATTTTATTGTCAAGTTGAATACATATAATTGACAACAACATCAACATCACAAATCAACAGAGCATTCAACATTTTCAAATATCAAAAAATCCTGTCTCATGATCAAAATAAATTCCATATTCAACAACAAAACATTGATTTTTCGGTTTGTTACATATTCTTTGATCTTCTCTTTGATCTTTTTGTAATACAGCCATTGGCTAAATGATGTCATAGTTGAGCATTATACGTGATGTGAGATTAAAAACATTGTATACTGGATTTTTAACATCATAATCAAAGAAACTTTGGCAGGTTTAGTGTCTGTCAGAATGGTTTATTTAGTCTTGAATTCATGGATGTCTCAAAATTAATCTCGGTCCAACAGAATTCAAGATTTGACTGTGCATACTTACTGATGGAAGTTTGGAGAGGTCACCGTTCCTCCTCCAGGTGTTTTCAGGAATCTACAAAAATTGACAACATATTTCATTTTTCTGCCAAGAAAATGAAAATTATTAAATTCATCCATAGGATGATAAAGTACAATTTAATGGTACAATATTGTTTTTGATGACACCTATTTATATGCTCACCCGAGTTGGTGGCTCAGGTGAGCTTCTCTGATCAAAAAATGTCCTGCATCTGTCTGTCATGTGTTGTCTGTAAACCTCAAACAGTTTTTACTTCTTTAGAAAAACTAAGCCAATTTTAACCAAACTTGCCAAAACCATCCTTTGGTAAAGGAAATTCATCTTTGTTCACATAAAGGGCCACATCCTCTTTTATGGGGAAATACAATGAAGCGCATTGAAGTGGTAAAATATTTTTTTTGGATGGAACGTTTTGAGCTATCTTCAGACACGCCCATTTCTTTAGAAAGGAAAAATCGGTCAAATGATTCAATCCAATACCTGTAGAACAGGTATTCCATAAATATAATAGCCAATCAAATTGACGGTCTACATAAACACCGAGTAAGCACGTGTTCGACTGCATACATGTTATGCTAACTCCAATAAACATGATAAAATCATAATTATGTACAAATTTGTTTCAATGCGTGTTTTACAGTAAGCGGGGACTCTATATATAGCTCTTTCTTATTAAATAATCTTCATTTCAGTGTAACTCATGTTGCTTGTCGTGGAAAGTGGGGTGTCCTAAAACATTAAGACGAATATTTCTTTCTCTTTTCTAAAGAAATGGGCGTGTCGTATGTTATAATTGACGTTCAAAACATGACTCAGAACGTTTCATCCAAACGGAAAATTTTACCACTTCAATGCGCTTCATTGTATTAAGAATTAGTGAAATGAAATCATTTCAAAATCTTCTTCCCGTGAATCACTTGGTAAAAAGAGATAAGCCTTTAGTTAATTAAAGCTCCAATACATTAAAATTTGTTCAAATGAGGGCCCCAAACAGATTATCTGCATAAGTCAGGTTGATATAATAGTAAAGTCTATGCCATAGTGACTACACTATAATGAAACAGTTGACTTACTCTGTAAAATAACGTACTGTGGGCTCTTTGTTCAGCTGTGTTGTGCTTGGTCCAGTGAAAATTCTTCCTTGAATTGTGGGAAATTTTGCCAACATTTGTGAAAGCTGAAAATAAGCTTGTCCTAGACTCTCTGCTGTCATATTTATTGATGAATTCAAATGGTGAAAACTATTGGGCTCTGGAATAAATTAAATGTGTTTTACTTTGAAAAGATAAATCATTCATTGTTAAAGATATCATGTTTGATTTCTATTGAGTTTCATAAGATTTTGTTGAAATACCACAATAATGCTAAATGTAAATGAAAATTTTCTCTGCATGAATTTCGAGTTTATATCTTGACATAAAAATCATGTTTTTATCAAGTGTGCAAACATTACTATATCCTCTATAAAATGTTTACTGATTTTTTAAAAATTTAACCAAAAAAAATTATTAAAGGGACTCTTTTTTAAAAAACATATTTGATTGTCAATGTGACACTAGGATTTGACATGAGTTCCAAAATCATAGATATTCTTCTCCTACATTTCTAGACTGTTTCTGAAACTGACCCTAGCCTGATTAGTTTGATTACCATTTCCCAGTTCCCAGCCTGCCATTCTGTAGCCCCTGGACTGTGTGTACTTCAGCAATAGTTCTGCGTTTGAGCTGTTCCACTGGTCATCTTTTGTTCGTAAAAGAACATTGAGGTCAAAAATCAAATCCAATTTGGCCTTCTGGACAAATTCATGGATTTTATCCCACATTCTAGCTGTATTAAAGACACAAATTATATGATAATTGTGATTAACAATTAATGTTGAAACAATTTTTAATAAAATAACTTCTGTTCTTCAATCTTCATCAAAAAAAGTTTCCCTATGTTAATTTGAATCTACGCTATCTGAGAAAGGTTATCATTATTTGATTTTTCATGGATTGGCTAATCTTGAGAAGAATTTCAGATTTGAATAGATTCCATCTATAATATTATACATGTTTATTCCTATGCAAAATTTTAATTCCTTATTGCAGCCCCATGCTACCTTAGGGGTCCTGATTTGAACAAAATTGATTCTACATTATTTCATAAAGTTCTCACATAAGTTTCATCTTCTTTGGTCCAGTGGTGGCTCTTAAGAAGGATGTAAAAAACATTCCAACTTAACAAACTTCAATCACTTTCATCTAAAGATACTTTGTGACAAGTATAGTTGAAATTGGCTTGTGATCCTGGAGAAGGCATTGAAAATGTGAAAGGTTTACAGACAGACCTCTGACACCTTTCCATGAGATAAGCTCAGGTGGGCTAAAAATTTACTGTCTTACAGATTCATAAAATAAAAGATACAGAGGTCACGTTGTGATTACGTAATATCAGCATTTACCCACCTGTCATATAGAACTCAGTTAGATTTTTGTGTTTATTCCTGAGGAATTCATAAAATAGATCCTGCCTCTCCCATTTTCTCCCATGCTTCTTTGTGACATTAAAATTATTATTGACATCTGATAATGTGAAGGTACAGAAATCAGCAGCAGTTCCACCAAGCCTCAGGTACGTATTGGAGTATGGCGAAAGACCTTTAGCTAGAGTTAATACTTTTGAAGAACTGCAAAGGAAGATATGAAAAAAAAAGTTTTATATAAAGCGAGATAAAATTTATTTCACAAAATTCGATTTTTTGAGCAAGCAGGCAAAATTAAACTATTGAACAAAACAGTTCCATCTTAAATTCTTTGTACACTGTTGTACAGATACCTCTATTCAACAAAATTGTTTTGAAAACATCGTTGTTAGCATGGTGGGAGAGCAATGTACATAGAGTGGATCAGTAGGTTTAGAATCTTTATTAAGTTTATGCTTTGGTTTCTATTTGGGGAGGGGGTGCAATGGGCGATGGCTGTCTTCAAGATCCTGTGGAAAGGATACTTCCACATTTTTGAAAAATAAAGCCACCTATCTAAAGTCATCTGAAATTTTGATTTGTTTAGAGGACGGTGTAATAATACTGTACTTTACCTTAAGTTGAGTTTCTCCCATTTGTGCTGAATGAGCCCAGAGTCAAGTGTAATGCCCACAAACTGACTAGATGTTGTCGAAATTATCGTGTCAAAAGTAATCAATATGGCATCTGACTGGATCAGTCGTACAAACAGTGAGAAAAGTACGATATATCCACTAAATTTCTGTCTAAAATGATTGATGAAAACTTTTATTTCCATCATTCTGCATTTTGTTTTGATTTTGAAATGTACTTCGATTCCGATTGAATTTGTCACACAATTCGATCCCGATTATAATGAGGCACAAAGTTTTTTTCTCTTCTGGTAAGAGGAATGGAGGTTGGCAAAATTCTTTGATAAGCACAAATTACATTTGTTTACAGACAGTAAACAGTAGAAAGTAGAATGTTCATTTTATTACCAGTATCAGTTCACTACTAAAAATGTAAATCTATAATAAAACCAACCAATGAACTATATTTTTTTCCCCTGCTTAAATTGCACAAAGCCATTGGTCTCTCAGTCTGTGTGTCACAAAATATTTGATCTTGGTCATAACTTTTGATTGAGAAGAGACAGGACATTCACATTTCCTGTGACCTTACCAAACATGTTTTTACTTGACCCCATGACCTTGACCTCTTTTTTTTTTTACTTGCTATTCAAAAATTTTAATATACTTGGTCACAACTTTTGAATAAGAAAAAAATATCGATTTTATATTTCACATGTATATATTACTTGTGAAAAAGAGATATATTGAAATAAATTTTACATTTTTCATAGTGTGACCTTGAAAATGATGTTTGACCTTCTTTTTAATATACAATGAAGTTGAATGAACACATGTGTATATAAGACATTGACTTTTTTTTTCAAATGTACCATGGACTTTGACCTGTGACCTTGATGTTGGGAATTATTATCATTGGCTTTTTTTTTTTGAACAAGAAAAGATTGGGTGGTTAAAACTTGTGCATTATACCTTATATAAGGTGTTTTTTCCAAATGTACTATGATCATGCAGGGATTTTCAATTTACAGCAAAAAGAACTATCTTGGTGACTTTATGACCTTGACTTAGAAGTTTCACCTACTTATTTGACCATAGTTCCTTGTTCTTGAAGTAAACTTGCAGTTTTTAAAAGCAATTTTATTATAGATTCAATTTTATTTTCTATCTAGATCTTGTGTATAATGGACAGACATAAAAGAACATGTACACATGGACAAGAGATCGAGTTACAATTTGCCATGCAATATTGCATCCCCAACCACAATGGAACCATAATTCTTTAAATTTGCAGTAAATGAGTTTTTACTGTAACAGAAAGCGGGTAAAATGTGATAGACCAAAATCGAGGGCCTATGAATATTGATCCAGTTATGTGCTATTCCAAATAAACTATCAGACTATGGGTGATCATTCTGTCCAACAACATTCTTTCCTTCAGACACTAAGCCACTGGCAAGGTCTTTTGGTGCATGGTATGGCACCAAATGAAAGGAGAAAAAGAGGATGAACCAGACCAGTATTTGAACCCAGACCCCCTAAATCTTGAGTCAGGTGCTCTGATCCAACAGAGCCACTGCAGTATCTGGCCATTGGCAATTGATTCTGTCAGACAACCACATTATTAAGAGTAAAAATACACATATGTATCTGTTTGTGTTCATAACACTTTTAACACTTGTCTTGCATACAATTTTAATCTCTTCTAGATAAACAGACTAAATGTTTCGCCAAACAATGCATGTATGTATATTCATATATCAATACAAAACATTCCCATACCCCTTGCTTTACAAAACAGTAAATATATATAAATAAAATATGCATATTATAGACCTCCAATTGTTTATACAGACTAAATGCTGGAATGGGATTAAGAATATTGTATTTCTACTCACACCTTCATTATGTCCTTGAGTCGTTTTTTTTTTTTTCTTTTTAACGTAAAGTTTACATAAAGTCCCTCTCTATCCCAGTTTGTGACTAACATATATTGTGTAGCCAAAAGACAAAATATTAAAATGGACACATTATCAAGACAATGTTGTGAAATTCAGATCTCTCATTCACAATTTTCAAACATTTTTCAAAAAAATTATATAGGTTTTGATCCAAAATTAGGATCGAGGTCTTTTGATATTGTATTCAAGGCAATTAATACACCCATATCTGCATATGATAGCTGCTAACCGCCTTAATGGTTCTGAATAAGATATGCCTTTTCAAAATATATTTTTGCATCAATCTATCAAAAAATGAATATTATAAATGTATTTGAGAAAAGATAGCAAGATTTGCATTTAATAAATAGTTTATACTCGGAAATATTATCATAGGGGATTTTATCCAATGACCGAGTTTAAATACTTTACAGGATTCTATCATCTAAATAAGTTAACTCTTTGGGATTATAATTATCTGGTAAATATAAGCACTGTCAATGAGATATTAGTCCTCTAAATTATAAACTGAATAGAAGCCAACTAAAAATCTACCTAAAACACTGATTAGAAAGAAATATACAGCAATTATAAGGAAAAGGGGAAATCAAATCATAAGTACAACAGATTGTTAGAGAACCTAAACTGTGCTAAACTAAATTGGAATTCACTGGAAAATATTGTAAATTAATATCAAAATAAATCTGCTGCTAAAAATAAGAAAAATTTTACAAAACAAGCATAACCAATAATGAAAACAAACAAAAAACATTAATCTAAGTACTGGCAGGTTATACAGTGTAGGTACACATCCATTCACCAAACCCCAAACTTAATACAGGTACATGTATTACATAATTGTAATTCAGTTTTTACATGTACTACAAAACTGACATGACATTCTACAATTGTATCTACCATTAAACTTAACCCTGGCAGATATACAATTTAAACAATTAGAAATATACATGCTCTGTATAATTAAGATCTTTGTATTATGTGTTCATCACATGTACTGGTACAACACATTGAAAGCTAGGTAGTATGAGCTCAAAATAAATTACAGGAATACACATTTAGTCTGTATGTTTAGTCAGTATGTATAACTTTACTAAATAGTATCTGTTTTATTTCAGTTGATACCTGGATCACATATTTGAAAAATAGATCAATGTACATGTACTTGTTTATGAAAAGAAAAAAATACAGAAACTTTGCATGCATAATGAACATTTCTTTTCAGAGGTATAAAATCTTAACAACAGTTTTTATCCAGCAGTGTATTTGTATAGATCATCCAGTGTCCTCTAGGCATTTCCTGCAAGAGACCTGGCATCTATTGATGTGAACTCTACCTATATGTGCATCTATTTAGTAACAGAAGTTGAAATAAATTTCAAATGAGACTGAGAAATTTTGCAATTGCTCAAAAACATTATTAAAAGCTGATTTCAGGAATTAGTGAACATCTAAGCAAAAGAGTATAATATAAACCTTAAAATGAAGACCACTGTAAAGACTGCATCAAATGGTAAAATGCTGCATCTAACAGGATATTTTTTTGTCTGCATAACTTGGTAAATCATCAATAAAACATATGTCATTTAGTAATATTAGCAAATATTGGTGAGGAAAGAAAGAAAAAAGTGAGGTCCAAAATACATGTACATGTAAACTTTTCCTGGTAAAATGGATAAAATCTTCAAATATACAAGTAAAGACATTTCCATATAGGTAATTTGACTTCAGAAACTTACAGTAACTCAAATTAAGTTGACACTACTTTACCATATTATCAGGCGAGCAATATATGTTCAACAGTATTCTGAAATTTATGTAATATAATGTCCTCAGCATATGTATATTGAATACACTTTTCTTTTTTTTTTGCATCACTGCATGTACATATATTTTTTTCTTACAAAGTACATGTAAAAAAGACTATATCAAAGTTATTTTCAATTTTCTTTCTTTTTCATCATACATACATGTATATATAGGTTCTTAGTTTTCCTAAAATGACAATAGCTGCTTGGTTGTTTACAAACTATCTGCAGGAGTAAAATTTCTGGTCTCAGAATTACATTCTTAACATATAATTTAGATTTATACCAGTACATACAATGTATTTAGTCTGGAACCTTATAGGCACTTTTTGTTAGGTCTGTGAGATTTTACTATGAATAAAAGCAGGTGGGAAAACAGGTTTTTTTTGGAAGACCTATTGAATGAAATCATAGCGAGCAGATTTCACATTGAGTTGGGCCCAGTTTTTCTATCTGACTATTATATTGGATACATTAAAGGACAACCAATGTTCTGTTGGATTAAATACTTTAAAAAAGTGAAAAATATCATCTACAATTCAACCATAACAAATTCTTAATAATGATAAAAAAAATAAAAAAATAATTAATCATCAGTTAATTAATCATCAAAATATGAATTGTCAAATACTAAGTACATTTGTAATCTCCATCTAGAGTTCTACACAAAATGCTGTAAACTGTTAGCGAGCGTCCTAATTCTGAGAATCGTTCTATAGTAATACTACACTGGGCCTGTCCCTCTCTCTGTACGTTGGTTAGAATCCCTGCCAATCGCTGTGTGCGTCCGAGTCCTCATCAGTATCTACCTTGTAACATTTGATTCCATTCTTCAATGCTGGAGTCCCTTTTCCTTTACCTTAAATGAAAACCCATAAGCATTAATAACTGGCACTCATACTTTGTAATGAGGACATATTGAATAATACAATATATACATTTGTTATCTTCTGTTTAATTACTTTACATAGAACACTGGCATGTTTTAATTTTTTATTTCTTCTTTTGGTCCTTTCTGTCTATTAATTACCTGTATTTATCATTTTTGCATTAAATCACCTAGTATGTATTGCAATCTTTAATTTTCCTTTTGGACTTTGTGGTATATAAATTTGTGTTACATTACCTAGGACTCTGGCGTGTATAACAATCTTGAGTCTTGTCTGTTGGTCTTTGCTGTATATATTTATCATTTCTGTCAGCAGTTTTTCACGATGAGCATTAAAGTGCAGCACCAGTTCATGTCCATTACCTACAATTGTATGATGTAAAAAATAAACAAGAGATGTATGTGAAACACTTATCCCCCCTTTATATCTTCTTCGAAGGGGAGCATAAAATCATACAATTTTCTAAAAATGATCATTAACCAAAAACGCAGAGCAACAATTTAGTATAAAATGATAAAAATACATGTACATTATGTAATTCTCATTCCCTAATAAAGGGGAGACAATATGAAAACTACTGATAAGCCACTAAGATATTCAACATATAAGCATGTAGTGCATGTTTATCCTTATAATCAAAACTTTGTGGAAAAAAAAATAAAACTGCCCCTACCATCTTCTGTAGGAGTGACTTTCTGGATTTCAACATGGAGGTTTTCCCTTTTATCATAATCGACCTCCTCTCCCAGACTATCACTGACACAGAAACAGACGACATAGTGATGGTTGATCTGTAGAAATCCCAGGTGGACGTCCGCCTTACCCTCGCTCTGTTTCACGTGAATCTCCAGGTTATGGTCCTTCAGCTGTTCTGCCTCAAAGTGGACATGGTCTTTCCCATGGTCTTTACAGTTGGAAGCTGAAAATCAGATTTAAACTAAAGTATTTGATATACAGTGTAAAATAAAATATGTATATTATGTACAGTCAAAGCTTGTCGATAGACCAAGATTAAACTTGGAAATACCTAAGGATTCAAGATGTCAAGGTTAAAAATCATATAAGAGAAACAATGTTAGTGACTTCCAAATCACTTCAAAACATCCCTGATTATCTCTGGTATTATACTGATAAGACGTTACTGTTCAAAATAACAAAATTCAATTGTACAAATACATGTAAACATTTTCCAAAAGTATAGCAATTTTAACAACATATCATCCATGACATGTGAAAATAAATGCTCCTAATTCCAAATCTATGTCTTTAGAGTAAATATGCTAGTAATTACACAAGTGAATTCATCTGAATTATGTGAGCTTTAGAAGTAAGTGTTTTACTCAAGAACTACATGTATTCCCCATTTTCAAAAGGTGAGTTATTTCCCCTGAAGGGAACTCTTTTACTGTATTTAATACGCATGCGCCATAAATAAAGTCGCTTCCGCGGACGTTCTTGATGTAAACATGTTCATGGTGTAATGCTTCTGTCATATGGAAAAATGTTATTGTGTTTGTGAATAAAAATAAATCTTAAACTTATTCGTATTTTTTTAAATTGCCAACTCATAGTATCTTTCTGGATTTGTATTAATCTGTATAGTAGTATAATAAGGCGCTGTGTGAGCCCCCACCCCCACCCCCCACCCCGCCCCTTTTACCAAAAAAAAAAAAACGAAATAAATTACTGATAAAATGCTGATACATATTCGAATAGGCCTTTTTTATAAAAAAAAAAACAACAACTAATTTTCGGTAGTAGATGTTCTGCAGACGGATCATCATTATTTACAAAATGTGCAGAACAAATATAAGAATTTTTAGTTATAAAGTTTTTACGAATTAATCTAGCTGCTGCAGCCATATTTTCTTCTCTGCATCTCTAGGAATTTTTTGGAGACTGATGACATGTCCATCTATAGTTTTACCTCTGAAATTGCTGCATCTACAGCAGTAGTTCGTCTTCCGCGACCGATACCAAGAAACTGCGTTTTTGCTCGATTGTATGTCATAGCATAGAACTTTTACTTACAAGAACACATTTGGTGACAATTAAAGGCCTATTTCATTTGAATTAACCGTGTTCCAGAATTTTTTATTTGTAAAATAATTTGATTCACTGTATAGTATTAAAACTTTGAATGGAATTCTAAATGAATAATTTAATCTCATGTGCTCATGTAACGAAGAAATACACATTTTGTTTTAGATCAGAGAATTGACAGCAGAAACACGAAATTGATTCAATAATTTCCTAGCGTGTTTCTCGTTAATTAACGGAAAACATTATTTCTCAAGTGTTATATATGTTTTTAAAATCCTTTCAGTGTAAGTACATGTATTTATTTTTATAAGTTATTCTTTTTTGCAAAGTATGTAAAAAACAATATCAGAGAGAGAGGAAGAGAGACTCATGAAACCCCGTGTAACTGACATACATTGTACATGTACATCTGTGAAAAAATATATGTACCATAATTATATTGAATTCACAATTAATAATTCTAATAATTTTTAATTTCCACAACTTTGGTTCATATTCAACTGTTCAACCCATTTACACATTCGTCCTCTGTACCTGTACGCAAGAAACCTTCGTGCTTCACCTCAGTGTCAATCAAATTTGGATGAAAGTTGATTTGAAACATTCTTATCGCCATCAACTGACATCCAGCGAAATTCATCTTCCCGGTTTCACCACAACGCTTATTAAAAACTTACGTGTAATTTGTAAATTATCCTTTTTAAGACATAAATAAGATGTATCCCGTATATATAGATTATACATGTAAGATTGAAAAATAATTACAATAACGTAACATAAAATTGCAAGTTTCTGTTGAAGTTGTTTACCAGCTAACAGGCACGTAGCAACAGGGGGGGGGGGGGGGGGG
>PRKT01000028.1:2534659-2560019 GCA_003671525.1 Saccostrea glomerata
GGGGGGGGGGGGGGGGGGGGGTCAAGGGGCCTAGCCCCATCCCCACTTTTTCCCAACATTACCTTTTCTATTGAAAATGTTCATTGAAAGACAGGTTGCCAACCCCCACCGCCACCACCCCCCTCCCTCACATTCACACAGTTTATACTACGGTAAAGTTATATAAGGGAAATGTACATGTAGTATTGTATGCCAGGGAACTGGTACTGAAATAAGTAGCTTTTTCGACTTTGGGCAAGGTTTTTCTTTGCTTGTCAACTTTTCCAGGTAAGAAAAAAAAAATATTTCTTTGGCTCCCCCCCACTTTTAAAGACGATGCTTCATGCCTTGCTAATTCGTATAGCTTTCTAGAAAGGGGGGGGGAGGCTAACAGACCCTTTATAAAATCATTTATTATCTAAAAATACACTGCAAACCGTTTCCTTCTTTTAAAATTTTTAAATGCAGCGTGTAAGTTGATCACTATTTTGTTGGATTATCGTAATGCGTAGTCCGCGGAAGTTATGCTAGTGTAGAAGAGTTCCGATTTTGAGGGGAGATAACTCACTTTTGAAAATGGGGAATAAATAAATTCTTTTTAATGCATGTTTTGCTTGCATGGACTGAAGTGGGCAATTTTCAAGACCAGAAAAAAATAATATCAATGTCTGGAAAGTCTCTCATACAAGTCTGCTTACAATTTAGTAGGTGAAAAGATAAAATACATATTGTAACTTTGCCAAGGTATGATTATTTTGGATAGATATATATTGAACACAATCAAAACAGAACAATACAATAACACCAGAACACAATCTAAACAGAACACAATCCAAACAGAACAATCACATGACATCAGAACAATCAAATGACATCAGAACAAAATCCAAACAGAACAATCCAATGACATCAGAACAAAATCCAAACAGAACAATAACTTGACATCAAAACTCAATCCAAACAGAACAATCAAATTACACCAGAACAAAATCTTAACAGAACAATTACTTGAAATAAGAACATAATTAATCCAAACAGAACAATAACATGACACAGGAACACAATCCAAACAGAACAATTAAATGACACAAAAACATACTCCCAATATAACAATCATAAATATGACACCAGAACACAATTAATCCAAACAGTACAATGACATGAGTCGATCATGACATCAGAACAGAATCCAAACAGAACAATCACATGGAAACAAAAGACAAATCCAGTCAGAATATTACTCAATGACACCAGAACACAATTAAAATAGAACAAGAACATGACATCAGAACACAATCCAAACTAGAATACAACACTACAAATTGAACTATGAAAGAATGATCAATGAATGAAATGAAGTAATGAATTTTTACTTAAGCTGTTTACCATTTACATTATCGAATTTGTATGAATAAAATTATGACTATGAATAAATTTTGAAAAAAAAAATAAATGTACAGACAGAACTATGTGCACCCGAATCTTTGATTACAGGGGCATGACAAGGGATTATCACCCTGTGACATTTATTTGCTTAGATTTTTATTTTTCATCATGTTTAAATAAAAGAAGGACCCAACACAAGACCTTAAATTCAGCATATCTCATATAGTACTTCAACTAAAGAATCCTTTGATAGTAATTGGAAAGGAAAATTGACTTCACTTACCAGGTTTCTCTTGAATTGTTTCCATTATTATGATTTAATGTATAGAGAAAATATTCTTTTCCTTTGATTCTCTTCCTTGGTGGCTTCTGGGTAACTGGTGGGCTCTTGGTTTCACAATCACTTGGAAACAATTTACTCTAATCAGTAATGGTGAAACGCAGAAAGCTTTACATATCTCTGAAAATAGAACCTCATTTTGAAAATGAAATCATTCCCATTTCTTTGAAAATATATAATGGCATGCATGTCAATAACTAGATTTCGTTTTCCCCTGTTTTACATTTACCAATGAATAATTAATCTGTTTAAAAGTCCTGAGGAAATTCAAGTTTCTGTGAAATTAATTTTGAACTTCGATTCCGAGTTAACATCATAAAATTATGCCTTTTAATCTTTCCTTAACGTTATTATAAAAATTTAGAATATGAAAAAATAATCGTTTTCAATATGGGATGATCTGTTGATATAAGGGGGATATGCATTTGATTTCCATACGTTTCGAAGAAAAAAATTAAATTCATCGGGATCGAAATTCTCGATTACACTTTCGAATTTCTTTGGAGTTTTCATACAAAGATCAATGAGTTAGAGACTTTCCGAGTAAAATTATTAGCATATCGATCAAGATGGCGACGGCGTCAGAAAATGATTGCCTGAATGATCCAAACTTTGCAGTAATATGCAATTTTTTGGACCGCTTTGGTGAAATAATAGGTCTTGGTGATATATCTTATGCAGATCTGCAAACATGGCTGGAAGACACGAAGCATGGTCCGTTGAAAATTAAATTTTTTGTATTGTTTACATCATGAACAACAAAATATCTTTGTTTATCTTTTGTAATTACTGTACTGCATATGAAATCAAATCATTATTGCATAAACGAATTTGACTCTTTTGTTTAAGCAGTTTGCTGTTTTAATATAACACTATTACCAGTTATGCTTTTCTTCAAGCATTTAAGAGAAATCATTAATACAAAGAGCATATAAATGTATGAATAGATATTGAACATCATCA
Source organism: Saccostrea glomerata (assembly GCA_003671525.1). Lineage (NCBI taxonomy): Eukaryota > Metazoa > Mollusca > Bivalvia > Ostreida > Ostreidae > Saccostrea > Saccostrea glomerata. Next base: position 2,537,328 of record PRKT01000028.1, read on the forward strand.
GAACTTTATGCATAATACCATTAGTTCATAACACATAAACTTTATATTTCTCGGTTGAATAAATTTAGTTTTTATTTAAAACAAACTTACAATTATCCATAATTCAATGTTTAAACTGAATTTTTGTTTTGCAGTACCCTCATTTTTAGTCGATTTGCATGTGAAACTTCTGAGAAGAATGGGGAAAAGTTCAGTGTCAACTGACAAATGGGAGCGATATGTCATTAAGGTAGAGCATCGGCTTATCTATAGCTTTCAAGCAAAAGAGTGTCATGCTTATCATGCTAATCATCATCATGATGTAAGATACTATTAAAAGATACTATTACAACACACTCATACATGCCAACTTTTGAAAATTTTCTTGGGGGAGATTGCGCGTATTTATTAAATATTCTATTTATCATTTTTAAAAGTTCCTAATTCGCGGCGTTTTGTCGTGAAATAACTTTTTGTTATGTTTTTTCTACATTATCAATCTACTACCTTAATTATATCGTATATTATTACTACTTCAAAAAGTGTTTTCTTCTCTATCAACTTAAAGAAAAGCACAAATACAAGTCATTTAAAATTTTTAAAAAAAAGACAATTTTATTCAAAATTATTTAATATGTTAATATTAAGATAAATTTACCCTCTGTCTTGAAGAATGTGATACACAGAGTTAACATATTAGTACATAAAATAAGGATGTTAAACTTTACAAATAAGCTGAACTGTTCATTGTGTGTTGGTAAATTACAAAGTTTATAAGGCTACTGTTATACAAAATATTGTTAAATTATTTTTTTCTTAATCAGAGGGAATATTAAGTCACTTTAACTTTTCAATCAGTCTGCAAAAGGCATGGTCTTTTCCTTTCTTTTTTATTTTGATCACTCTGGGCAGTCCTAATGGTTTTCACTTGCAGGCACATTTTTTCCATGCTGGATTTTGGCAGTGTCTTTTCCATGAAGTAGATTATAATTTAATGAGGAATGCAATATTCCAAAACTTGAACACCTTTTATAAATGGTTTATACGTATATTGTCAAAGTTTGCTGTAAAGTGTGAACTCTCACAAGTTTGTCAGTTTGTATCCAGTGTCATGTGTATTTATAAAATTTCCACATCTGGCATAATTGTCTCGGTTAAAATACACTGTTAATGAGGTTCAAGAGCAATTAAGACCACTGTAATGACTGGTAGCACAGTTGACACCTTGTTGATTACCTGTTATCAGCGGCAATAAACAGATATCCTACCGATAAACATTGAAACAGCCATGTTTTCTGCACACGGAAATACTGTATTATTCAAAGCGAATCGGTAAAAATTCCGGATTTTCGAAATATCGGTAAAAATGGGAGAAAAAAAATTAATCGGTAGACAAGCGGTAGACAGGGTTAAAAATCGGTAGACGCCCGAAAAAATCGGGAAAGTTGGCATGTATGCACACTGCATATAACCATTGACACATAATTCTAAATGCACTTAGTGTGTGCCTTGAAGTCCAGAAAACAGAATACCAGATATATTAATATTAAATATAATATATATCTTAATTACTTGCTTATTTCCAGCTGTTGTATACTTTATGATTTACAGATTCTTTTTATTCCTTTGTTTAGTTCATACACACCTACTCCAGTGTTGATGCCTGGGAGGTAGAGAGATTTGGATACAAGCATTGCAAAATCGCAACAAAACTTACAATTTTAAAGGTATTTTTACTGCTCTATTAAAGATTATATCTGCAGAGAAAAAGATTATTCATTAGAGGTAATTTATTAGAGACTGGTGATTATGTATTGATAAAGTACCTTTCCAATATGGAATTGATAAACACATAAATATTGTATAATATATAAGAAATGAAAATGAAGATTTATTGTAAATGACTAACAGATGATTAATTAAATGTAGAACCTCCTTGAGAAGCAGTTTGACTTCAACTCAAAGTTTAAAGAACAGATAAATGCCAAGCCTGCTGAGGATATGAGGTTTGAGCCACTTGGTCGAGATAAAAATGGATTAGCCTACTGGTACCTCATTGTAAGTTACAAGCATAAAGAAGGGGTTATTCCTAGAAATAAACCAAGTCTAGAATCACAATAAATGTCGGATATTTTTGTAATACATTGAAAGTAAGTTGGACTCCTTAAGAAATTGCTAAAAATCTTAAAGAAAATATACCTAAACATGATAATATTTTTGGTGTTATATATAACTTCCTTTAAAATAAATTTTAAAATGTTGAGAACTTTAAACTACTTTTGACAGTGAATGGATTCTATAATTTCTGGATTTTAATCTGTAAACTTTTAAATTCATTTTGTATCAAACTAAAGTGGATCAGGTATTTGCTACGTAAGCCTCTTTATGGTTGATTCCGCAGGATAAGGAGTTCAATGTCCGCGTGTACAGAGAAGATCAGGACGATGTTGATGCAGAAACCTGGGAAGTTGTCTGCAAGTAAGAAATTAAATATAACAGAAATAAATATAAAACATAATGTCAATAAGTAAGATCTGAAAATAGCCTATATATCATAAATATGTCTATAATTAACATTTCTTCAGGCATTACAGACATTACAAAAGTTATATAGATTTAATTAACTTGAAATCTCCCTCACTTCATTTGTCTGATTACAGATTTATCATACTTTAATGATACCTAAGGATATCATTTATGAAAGCTGTTTATTTATGAAACTTGAACATTAATTATTTTCAGCATTTTTTATAATGTATATATACCAACATGTGTATCACAACACTCATTGACAACATATATCATCTAACTATATGACAGACTCAAGGAACATATCAAAATTCACCCCAGCAGAAAATAAATACAGGCGTACATGTATCATCATTTCATTATCCTTTTTGGATTAAGATGAGACGATTATGAATTATCTGTTTTCTTTAGGAACAGGAATGACCTGGCTGAGTTGATAGGTTTGCTGGAGGATCAGATCACTGGTAAAGATGTCAAGGAAGACAGTGAGTCCGAGGCTGGTAAGTCGGGGTATTGTCCTGGGTATGACAGTCGAAAAAGGCCATAAGCCAAAAGAAGATTGAGAATTAAAAACATTTCTGCTCAAGCACTACAGTTAATAGGATAGTGTGACTTCATTTTCTGATACCTAGTATATTTGATTAAAATATCTCAATCAGCATCAATATTTGATAGGGTTATACATATACATGTACATAGTTATATGCTTATGAACTTGATCCATGTAAATGTAAATCATTATTTGATGAAGTTGTACATACATGTATACTTATGAATCTGATCCAATTTTTACATTAAACAGTATCATTGACAGAGAACACAAATGGTGAAGTCAAGAAAGAAGAGAAGAAGGATTCAGCCGAGGAGGAGGTGAAAGGCTCGTCCACCGTGAAGAAGGAACCAGATAAGATGGACGAAGTGGACGGAGCATCAGAAGAAAAGGATGATAACACAGAGGAAAAGAAAAATGTTTACGCAATAAAATGCGAAAGTAAGGACACAAAACAGAAAGTGAAAGTAGAGGTCAAAAGTGAAGATTCTGTACAGGAGGAAAAGAATGTCGAGGTAAAAGAAGAAACTCAACAAGAAGTGAAAGTAGAAAATTCTGTTAAGTTAGAAGAATCTTCTACTAAAGAGGAGAAAATTAAAGATGAAGAAATCAGTGTTAAAAGTGATGTCACTGAAGAACAGGGAGGAAAAGAGGAAAAGGGGGGTAACAATGAAGACTCTGTGACAGTGAAACTGGAAAAAACAGATATTAAAGAAGAAAAGCCCACAAAGATTGACACGCAAGACAGATTGGAAGAGGCAGAAATTAGAAAAGAAAAGCCCTCAGAGGTGGTTGCATGTACAGTGAGTAAAGCAGAAGAGGCAATCCCAAAGGAAAATGAGTCGGTGGCAGATACCTCAGACAAGGGAAAGGAGGGGGCACCTGATGAAGAAGATCCGTGCAGGGGGGAAGAGACAGGAGAAACTAAGACTGACAAACCTGTAGAGGTTAGGGCTTCAGGTGATAAACCTGTGGAGACTAGTGCTTCAGGAGTTAAGGATACTGAACCAGAAAATAGTCAAACAGATGGAATGAAAAGAGAGCAATCAGAGCTAGAGACATCGATGAAAGACACCAAGGAAACTAACACATCAGGTAGCAATGTCTCAGTCAGTAAAGATGATAGAGCAGAGGGCGGGGAGAACAGGGAACAAGACAAGTTAACTGGGACTGATAGGGTAGAACGCGCTGATAGAAAGACAGCTGAGGGCGCTGATAATAAAACAACTGAGGCTGATAAAACTGTAAAGTGTGATTCTGTAAAGGAAAAGAGCGATGCTGATGATGGAAATTCTAAAAATATTGAACCTATTCAAGCAAAAAATCATAGTGAAAGTAGTACTGTCACTGAAAATAAGACAGAAATTGATACGGAAAAAGAAGATATTCAGAAAAACGATGATAGTGAATTTAAGTTAAGCCCTAAAGTAAATGTGAATGACACTCATAATGACAATAAAGAAAAAATACCAGAAGAGGAAAGCCAGAAAGAAGAGGAAAAAGTGAAGTTAAAGGACAATACGGATTCTAAAGATTCCGAGAAGGAGGATAAATCAAAGAATAACCCTGAGAAAAGTCCCGCTACAAAGCTGTCTGGTGAGGGTGAGGTAGAATCTCCAAAGTCAGAGAGTCAAGAAATACAGAAAACTGAAAATAAGGAAACCAAAGAGAACACACAGAGCGATGTCTCTCCAAAAACTACAGAGAGAGAAACAAAGGAAAGTACTGAACATGAAGAAACTGGAACAGCAGACGCCAATAATAGAGAAAGCAATACAGAGGCAACATCAGAGGAGGCAGACAAAGATAAACCTGATAATACAACAGAAAAGCCTGACCTTACATCCAACAAGACTGAGGATTCTACAGAGAAACCTGACCGTACATCAGAGAAGTCTGACCTTACAACCAATAAATCACAGCAGTCTGCAGAGAAATCTGACCATACAACAGATAAGTCTGTAGATTCTACAGTAAAGCATGAGGATTCTACAGAGAAGAGAAAGGAGAAAAATGATGATGACAGTGAAAATAAATCAGCTGACAAAGCAGAAGAATCTACTAAGGAATCAAAAGAAGTGCATTCGGAGAATGGTTCTGATGCTTTGAAAAAGAAAGAGAAAACAAAGAAACCAAACCTTAAAGGGGGCCGTAAGAGAGGGATAGAGTACGAGGAATCGGCTGAAGATTCCCCCGTAGAACCCAACTCCAAAAAAGCCAAGGATGGCAAGAAAATCATTCCACGGGGAAAACGCAGGACTCCAAAGAAAGTAGACTCCTCTTCTGATAGCGATGATGTCCCACTGAGTAAAATAGGGAATAAGAATGGGGACTCCAGCAGGAAACGCCCCGAGTCATCCCCTAATGTACCCTCCAGGAAAAGTAACAGACCTCTCAAGGTAATGAAAGAAAATGCATTCCATTTGGAGATTCTATTGAACATTTTTTAGCCCATTACATGTAATAATTATTAAAGCTATTTAAAATTATAGGCAACAAAATTAAGTTTGCTTTTTTTCCAATCAAGAGTTTCAAATTTCTAGATCAGTCTTGTTAGCTGATACCTTTCGTCTCCTTTTCAAATACTTCGATACTTGTTATGTATGAATTGAATTTAATTCAAAGCTAAAATCAGTATGACAGCAATTTCTTTACAATTGCAAAATCAGTAAAATAAAATTAAGACCCAATTCTTTCCAAGTACTATATAGTTGTTAACTAATTGATATTATGTTTACAGAAGAAGAAAATTTCTAGTGAAGAAGAGGATGAGAGTCCAAAAAAGACAAAGTCTAAACGAAAAAATGATACGGAGAAAGGGAGTGATAGTGAAGAGGAAGGGAGCCCAGCACCAAAGAAAAACTCGAAGAAATCAAAACCACCCACCAAAAAGACAAAGAAACAGGAACCTGACTCTAGTGATGATGATGTCCCACTCAAAAATAAGAAAAATGCCAAAAACAAACCAAAACCGAAGTCTGAGGAAGCTGTGGCGAGCGATGAGGATGACCAGGGTAGGAGGAGGAGTGCCCGCGTGAGGAACATGAGACAGAGGAAGGAGCCCACACCTGAGCCCTCCAGCTTCGAGGAGGACAACGTGGACAGCGAGTTTGAGATCGGCTCGGAACAGGAAACCTCGGACGACGAATTTACTCCAACCAAAGGACGCAATGCACAAAGACAAGAAGCTCGTAAACGTAAGTTTGAATTGATATATATGAAGTTTCTAAGTGCTATGGAAGACCTCCAAATATTTTTTTTTAATCAGTTGGTACACTAAAATTTTGTTATCTCAAACATAACAGGAATATAGAAATTCTTTTTGATGTCTGAGCCTTTATCATGTTCATGATGCCAAAGATGTCTTATCCTTAAATTGTTTTAAAACCAAAACCTTTACAGAATTGTCCCCTTTCTGTTTGTAGGTCAATTAGAAGAAGATGAAGCAGAAGAGGAGATTCCCAATGATACACCGTGCTGTAAATGTCAGAAAACTCACCAGCCAGAATGGGTAAAACATCTACTTATAATAGTAAATTGAATTATTGTATTGCAAGCTATGAAAGTAGTAGCATAGAAATAGTGTATGAATTTTCTTCAAGTTCAGTATGTGTAAGCTATGTGTTTTGCTGATCATTGTGACGTGGCTCTCTACACTGCCTGTCAGGTTTCCACAGAAAAATTTAATTTCTATTTCATTTTTACTGTGTTTTAAAAAATGCTACTCATTAACTCTGTTTCAGTTATTATTGTGTGATAAATGTGATGCAGCCTTCCACACCGCCTGCCTAAGGCCCCCACTTATGATTATTCCGGACGGAGATTGGTACTGCCCACCTTGTGAACATGTGAGTCTCGAACCTTAAATTGTTAATGAAGAAAAGTTTCCAAGTGTTGTTGTCAAAGTAAATGTCATATAAAGATTCTATATATACATGTGTACCTCATAAATAATTATTCTTAAAAAAAGAATTCAGAGTTGTGGGGATATTGTTGCTTATTGAGATGAAATAGTACATGTAGTTGATCATTAATACATTTCAGAAATCTTTGGTCACTCGGTTACAAGAAAATCTTAAAGACTTAGATACCAATCTAAAGAAGCATGAGAGAATTATTAAAAGGTAAACCTAAAGGAAATTCAGATGCATAGGTATCGTCATTGTTACAAGCCACAGGTTTTGTGTCCGTTCTATTCCCACATGGACAAAAAAACCTGTGGCTTGCGGCGATGAGGTATCGTTGCCAGTTGAATTTGTTCCTTCAGTACATGTATAATATTGTTCTTGATGAGAAGATAAAAAAAAAGAATTTCAATTGTCTATTTATCTTCTTTTTTTATTTATTAATTGTTGTGTCAATAATTTTTACATGACGAGAGACAAACTGAGAATTAAAAAAAAATTTTGATATACAGCAAAACTCAGTTTTAACAAAGTCGCTGGGACGTATGAAATTACTAAGCTATATCTGTAATTATACCCCCGCTCCAAAGGAGAGGGGGGTATAATGTTTTACCCTTGTGTGTCTGTCTGTCTGTAACAAATTTTTGTTGCAGTTTTCTCGCAACTACTCATTGTAGATGCTTGAAATTTTAACACAATCTTCACTGAGGCATGCCATACAGTGGGATACATTTTGTCCAAATCCGATGTCAACTTCCTGTTTGTCTGTGTGTCTGTCCTTTTCATACATAACAAATTTTTGTCGCAGTTTTCTCGGCAACTACTCATTGCAGATGCTTCAAACCTTAATACAATCTTCTATGAGGAATGCTATATAATTGGATTCATTTTTGTTCAAATCTGATATCAACTTCCTGTTTGTCTGTGCGTCTGTCCCGTTTCATACTGAACAAATTTTTGTCGCAGTTTTCTCAGCAACTACTCATCACAATTTTTTCAGAGGAAAGCCCTATTGTGGGATACATTTTTGTTAAAACCTGATGTCAACTTCCTGTTTGTCTGTGCATCTGTTCATTTCATATATAACAATCTTCACGGCAGTTTTCTCATTAACTACTCATCGCAAATGCGAAATTTTAATACAATCTTTTCTAAGGCATGCCATACGGTGGGATACATTTTTGGTCAAATCTGATGTCAACTTCCTGTTTGTTTGTGCATCCGACTGTTTCATACATAACAAATTTTCATTGCAGTTTTCTCATTAACTATTCATAGCAGATGCTTAATTTTGTAAACTCTTTGTTGAGGCATGCCATATGGTGGGATTAATTTTGATATGAATCAGATGTCAACTTCAAATTTTTCTCTGCATCTGCTTGTAATTGAACTTGTGTATATTAACATGATAGTGTTTATTTACATCAGAGTGGGGGTATTACTAGTGAGCATTGGCTTACAGATTTCTTGTTTGTTATATCCATATAAGATATTCATTAAATTCATATAGCTGGGGGAAAAAAATGACTTCGCTATATCCCTTAATTTGCAATATCCGTGTTCGTACTAAACAAGTTTTATTGTACACTCATTCACATTTAAATTGTAAATACCGTCCAAAAAAATTGTCATATAATGTATAAATTAGTAGTATTTCAGTTTATCTAACAGATGTAGTTACTGGAATATGTTTATTTAAACTGTAATTTATAAGCTTTAAATTTTTTTCCAGAAAGCAGAGACTAGCATTTGTTGGAATTAGTTTAGACAACATTCTGAAAGAGGTAAGTCCTGTTTTGTTCTGTTTTATTCAGTAATGGTAAACTGTACCTCAATCTAAGGTTCATTATCCAAATGTTAACGAGTAAAACTTATCCTAAACACATGATTTTCCAGAGGTAATGCACACAGTTTAAGAACAGATTCAGATATACCATTTGGGCAAAATTTGACAGAAATGTTTAAAATTTATAAATAAATAAAAGACATAAATCTATTAAGAGTTATCCCCCTTCTCAATGTACATGTACCTTAATGAAGCCCCTGATTTTGACCACTTCTTTGCTTTGTTTATAATTTTTATGAACTATATTTAGGAGTACAAAGAGAGGAAGGAGAATATAGCCCCGGAGGAGGACTACGAGAGTGAGGAGGAAAGTTGCGACAGTTTTAAACCCAAACCTCGCAAAAGTAAATACATCAAACGCTCGTGTAGACAGCGTAACACCATCAGCTACAAGTTTGAGGACTTTGACGATCTGATTGACAAGGCCATCAAACAGGAGGTGGAGGAGGTCAAAGAGTACAAGAAACATAACTATGGTGGGTAATATAGGGGAGTCCAGAAACATAAGTATGGTGGGTAATATAGGGGAGTCCAGAAACATAACTATGGTGGGTAATAACAGGGAGTCCAGAAACATAACTATGGTCTATATACATAAGTCAAAGCTAATTCATGCATGTAAGTATGAACCATTTGTCCCAAGAAAACACGTTTTTAACGTTTGATCTTTGACTGATCTGTTGATCGAAAGGGAAAATTATATCATTATTATTTATGTATTACACGTGAAAGAAACATATACAGGTACAGGAATAAACTTATCTTATATTCCAAATACTCGTATATTACCACTTATAAATACCTTCTTATATATTCAATAGTGCATTTTTTTTTCATATCTTTATTAATATCGGATACCAAATATATGCAAGATAAAACCGTTTCTGCACTTTAACGGTAAATATTTCAAACCATATGTATGCCATACCATACCTTTTGATTTACTTCCTGAGAAAACTGCTGTCATGGAACTCGTATCAAAAGTAAAGACTATATTTTTGTTTGGATGTCGCAAGATTTTAATTATTCAAATAGGAGATTAAACAGCATTTAGTATCAAAACTTTCATTTGAAGTTAATTATGGACGATTTCATCTGCAAAGAAAAGACATCAACAGTTCATGTATAATTAATGCGACTTACTCCAATCTTCAATATAAAGTGGCAACCTTAGAAGATTGTGAAAAATTAACGAAAATAAATGGTTATACATTAATTGAAAACTCATTAGGTATACTTCAAGAATTAATACTTAATGTATTTATTACTTGTTATTCCTGGTTATCAAATGCAAAAAAAGAGGATATGGATTTCTTTGAGGTAAAACAAAAAAATCCAAGCTCTCAAATTGAGAAGTATGAAGATGCCATCACTTATCTTTATTAGTTTACATATATATTTATATCTGGTGTTATAAGTATGTTATTTTGTGAAGTTTTGCCACTTTTTAAACTTTCTTTTTTAATATTCTTTTTCTTTATTTGAAGAAAAATATATTTTAATCAATGTACATTGTATGTACCGATTTCCAGTTTATTTATTTATTTTGAAAAACAATTTTACTTGTTCTGTTTATTTTATTAAGTTTGATATCAATATGAATAAGGTTATGCACAATTTTTCCTCAGTGCTACTGATTTATGAATCAAAACACCCAGAAAACATCTATCATAACAATGAACAATGTTTTTATATTGATTGTAACTAAACAATGATTTTTAAAATTAAATGAAGAGATGAAAAAAATATATCCAGTATATGGTCTAACAAGCATTTTTCTTTACCCTTCGCTAAAATATGAATAGTAGTGGTAAAATCTTCAGAATTACTTTAATTGCAACAATATAATCGACAAGTTGTGTAAATAAGATATGAATACTCAGCAAATTTCAAGTCACAAAATCTTACCAAAATCAGCAACATATAATCTTTTCAACCAATCATTTTCCACGATAAGTTCAAGTTTTTGATCTGATTGACAGCTTTTTTTCCCAATAAAATGGAACTTGTAAATCTATTTACCTTGTCATTGACCAATAACAAAAATATTTTGTCAAAAACATTCTAACTGTAAACACAAGTACTCTGAAGTTAAAATTATGCTTCAGTTTCTGATAGATAATATCAATGCGGTTTTTTGAGACCACGTTTTCCAATAACCTGTTGGAAATCCCATGGGTACCAATTACGCCCTGTTATAAGAAGACCTATTTTTGTATTCATGTGAAGCAGAATCTATCCAAAATCTTATACGTGAAAAGAAAAAATAAACATTTACTGTGAGCTTCAACTTTACATTCAGATATATTACAAATGGCTATTTCCATTCTTATGTTGATATGATGTATTCCGGTGAACTTGAAATAAAAGATACCACAGAATCTGAGGTACACTGATACATCTTTATCATATTAAGATGTTTAACTTCAAAAAGACGTTAATGATAATCTAACAACCAAGCTTTATGATAAACGTGATGTTTTAACTTTTCAGGCGTCAACTTCCCCTATACTTATGTAGCAATATACTATCATCACCTTTTTACGGGGTTAATATCTCTCACTTGATTCGAAACTCAAGAAAATGCTGTACGTTTACACAATTTCTTAAACGAGGTTGGTTATTGATAGGCAAGTTGATGAAACAAGATTATCAGCAGTCTCGTTTGTAGTCACCACTTCCTAAGTTCTATGGTCGATAAAATGACCTTTTCAGCAAATACAATTTATCATTGAGTTAAATGCTCACTGACGTTTTTTCCTAGTAATTGTTAGGCCATCATTTACATACTGAATCGTTGACAGATTTTCTGTCATTTCCTTATCATGACAAGGAGCACGCCGACTGATGTGACCGGTCGACACGTAATAACGGGGAGTCCAGAAACATAACTATGGTGGGTAATAACGGGGAGTCCAAAAACATAATTATGGTGGGTAATATAGGGGAGTCCAGAAACATATGTATGGTGGGTAATAACGGGGAGTCCAGAAACATAACTGTGGTGGGTAATAACGGGGAGTCCAGAAACATAACTATGGTGGGTAATAACGGGGAGTCCAGAAACATAAGTATGGTGGGTAATAACGGGGAGTCCAGAAACATAAGTATGGTGGGTAATAACGGGGAGTCCAGAAACATAAGTATGGTTGGTAATATAGGGGAGTCCAGAAACATAAGTATGGTGGGTAATAACGGGGAGTCCAGAAACATATGTATGGCGGGTATAATAGGGTAGTGAAGATGCATAACTACCATGGGAGTCATGACACATAACTATGATGGGTCTTATAGGGGAATCAAGAAACTATGGTGGGTGGAATAGTGTAGTCAGAATTGTATGTAAAAAAAAAAATCATTTTTAGCTCACTTCGACTAAGTCGAGATGATTTACTAGGTTAAAGTTTTTGGAGCAGGTCAATTCCCAAGTAACTATAAGCCCTACCTGGACCAAACTTGCATGGATGATGCATCTAGGGATAGACACTTGATGATGCATCTAAAGATGGACAATCGAAACTTGCTTCGGATGCTGGATCTGACCTACTTTTTCCAAACGAGTGATGAGGTTAAAGTTTTTGGAGAGGTCTGTTCCCATATAACTATAAGCCCTATCTAGACCAAACTTGCATGGATGATGCATCTAGGGATAAACACCACCAGACTTGCTTCGAATGCTGGATGTGACCTACATTTTTCAGATGAGGTTAAAGTTTTTAGAGCAGGTCAATTCCCAATGAATTTTAAGACCTAATTAAACAGAACTTGCTTGAATATTGTTGTCAGAATAAATACTAACTTTTAAGAAAATATGATGTGAGATTTGCATTACCTGACGAATTACATTCGTCGAGGTGAGCTTCGTAATCTTTGATACCTATACTTAGAATAAGTGTAATATGGAAGTACTGATTCTCTTTTTACATGTATGTAAAAAAAAAAAAAGAAGCTATATCATGCAATATTCATAATTTACAACGCCATTCAGCACACTGCAAAGTTGCATTATTTTTGCAACTGCACACAAGCAAACCATGCAAGAGATTTGTGAATTTCCTTCCTGACAAAGGATTTGTTCTTTTTCCAGGTCGCAGTCGAGGTAAGGACATGGCCAATATTTACGAAGCCGAGGGCCGTCAATACGTACCCTCTGATGAGGAAAAATCCGACAAACCGCCACCAGTGGTCAGCAGGAAGAAGCGAGCACGACGACTGACGACGCTGGACAGCGACGACGACAATGACGAGGGAGATGAAAGCGAAGAGTTCCATCTCTCAGAGTAAGACTTAGTAATGGGGATGCAGACTTTCTTGTATTAGGGAGTATTCTAGGTGAAGGGAAGAAATTTGAGAGTTACTACATTTTAGATATTTCCATGATGAAAAATATAACTTTCAAAAATATAAACTGAAAATGTACATATGATAAATATGATTATAGATTTTTTTCTGTTCAAATAAGGGACTGAGTGTTGTTAATATGTTCAATGTTTCTATTCATAGTTTATTCTTTCATTTGATTTTTGTCCAAATGTTTAGACCAATTTTAATTCTATCCAAGGTTGTGGAAAGTTTAAGAGGTTATATGCCCTATTAAGGGTATGAATCAAAATTAAAAATATCCATGCACAATGTAGTATTGAAAAGCTGGAATCTTCAACTGAAAAATAAATCTTAGAACAAGGGAAAAAAAAAGATGTTATATATTTTGTTACTGTCAAAAAGTAAATTGAAGCTTTTCAATTTTTTTTTGAAATTGTGTGTTTAGAAACTACAATTTGTAAATTAATTTGCATTTTTGTGTATTGAGCTCCAACAACATATGACTTTTTAATTGCCTGCTTTCTGTCTGACAGTGAGACTGTGTCTGAGGTTATAACTCTATACTTTCTGTATGACAGTGAGACTGTGTCTGAGGTTATAAATCTATACTTTCTGTTTGACAGTGAGACTGTGTCTGAGGTTATAACTCTATACTTTCTGTTTGACAGTGAGACCGTGTCTGAGGTTATAACTCTATACTTTCTGTTTGACAATGAGACCGTGTCTGAGGTTATAACTCTATACTTTCTGTTTGACAGTGAGACCGTGTCTGAGGTTATAACTCTATACTTTCTGTTTGACAGTGAGACCGTGTCTGAGGTTATAACTCTATACTTTCTGTTTGACAGTGAGACCGTGTCTGAGGTTATAACTCTATACTTTCTGTTTGACAGTGAGACCGTGTCTGAGGTTATAACTCTATACTTTCTGTTTGACAGTGAGACCGTGTCTGAGGTTATAACTCTATACTTTCTGTTTGACAGTGAGACCGTGTCTGAGGTTATAACTCTATACTTTCTGTTTGACAGTGAGACCGTGTCTGAGGTTATAACTCTATACTTTCTGTTTGACAGTGAGACCGTGTCTGAGGTTATAACTCTATACTTTCTGTTTGACAGTGAGACCGTGTCTGAGGTTATAACTCTATACTTTCTGTTTGACAGTGAGACCGTGTCTGAGGTTATAACTCTATACTTTCTGTTTGACAGTGAGACCGTGTCTGAGGTTATAACTCTATACTTTCTGTTTGACAGTGAGACCGTGTCTGAGGTTATAACTCTATACTTTCTGTTTGACAGTGAGACCGTGTCTGAGGTTATAACTCTATACTTTCTGTTTGACAGTGAGACCGTGTCTGAGGTTATAACTCTATACTTTCTGTTTGACAGTGAGACCGTGTCTGAGGTTATAACTCTATACTTTCTGTTTGACAGTGAGACCGTGTCTGAGGTTATAACTCTATACTTTCTGTTTGACAGTGAGACCGTGTCTGAGGTTATAACTCTATACTTTCTGTTTGACAGTGAGACCGTGTCTGAGGTTATAACTCTATACTTTCTGTTTGACAGTGAGACCGTGTCTGAGGTTATAACTCTATACTTTCTGTTTGACAGTGAGACCGTGTCTGAGGTTATAACTCTATACTTTCTGTTTGACAGTGAGACCGTGTCTGAGGTTATAACTCTATACTTTCTGTTTGACAGTGAGACCGTGTCTGAGGTTATAACTCTATACTTTCTGTTTGACAGTGAGACCGTGTCTGAGGTTATAACTCTATACTTTCTGTTTGACAGTGAGACCGTGTCTGAGGTTATAACTCTATACTTTCTGTTTGACAGTGAGACCGTGTCTGAGGTTATAACTCTATACTTTCTGTTTGACAGTGAGACCGTGTCTGAGGTTATAACTCTATACTTTCTGTTTGACAGTGAGACCGTGTCTGAGGTTATAACTCTATACTTTCTGTTTGACAGTGAGACCGTGTCTGAGGTTATAACTCTATACTTTCTGTTTGACAGTGAGACCGTGTCTGAGGTTATAACTCTATACTTTCTGTTTGACAGTGAGACCGTGTCTGAGGTTATAACTCTATACTTTCTATATGACAATGAGACCGTGTCTGAGGTTATAACTTCCTACTTTCTGTTTAACAGTTAGACCGTGTGTGAGGTTATAACTCTATACTTTCTGTTTGACAGTGAGACCGAGTCTGAGTTATAACTCCCTACTTTCTGTTTGACAGTGAGACTGTGTCTGAGGTCCCTGAGGAGCAGGAGGACAGTGAGGATGATGAGGATGAGGTGTCTGACTACAGCGAGGACGGTGAGGGCTGGAGGTCGTGTCGAAGGTCATCCAGGTACGGGAAACCCACTAGGAGGAGCTCACGCAAACGAGGCCGACACTCCATCTTCAAAGACTTTGGTAAGTGATCTATCATTTCTTTTAGCTCACTTTGATGAAGTCAAGATAACATTATGCTAATTCCACCTCCCCCCAACCCAGCCATAGCATTGATACCAGTGTTGACTTCCCGCTTAATGTTTGGGAAACAGTAAATTTCCTGGCATTTAATTATTAGAGAGTGCGTCTAGACCAAGAACCAACGCTATACAGTTGAACTACGGTATCTCAAACAGGGATATTTTGAATACCCTTGGACATGTCTAAGTGATTTAGAAGTCTTAATAATCTATTCTCTAAAGCATTGATAAATCTATTTAATACTATCAAACCTGTCTTTACTTTTGTAGTGGTTGATGAGGATGAGGACAGTGAGGACAACAGGAGGACAGCCCGGAGGTCAGTGAGGAAGAGGGCGACCTACAGGGACCCGTCCAGTGAGGAGGAAGCGGAAACAGAGGAGGAGACAGAGGAGAGCTTCGACAGCGAAGATCTGTGTTCCGAGGACAGCGACACCAAAAACAAAAAGGGCAAACGGAAGAAGGAGATTGCAAAAAAGAAGAAGAAAATCGAAAGTAATTCAGAGACGGAGGAGGAAAGTGATGAATCTCGTACAAAAAAGAAATCCAAATCCTCAAAGAAAAAGGCAAAAAAGAAAGTAGAAGAAAGTGAAAGTGATTCTGAGGATGACCACAAAAGAAGGTCACGGAGGAATGTGAAGAAAATTGACTTCAAATCACTTATGCTGTCTGAAACTGAAAGTGAAGATGGAGGGAAAAGCAGCAAAAAGAAGAAGAAGATTTCTAGTAGTGAGAGTGATGTCAGTGATGAGACGGGATCAGAGAGTGAGAACGAGGAGGTTGTGAAGAAGAAGAAGAATGTCATCCGAGACGAATCCTCAGGAACAGATGAATATGAACCCGAGGAAAAGGAAGGCAAAGAGGATAAAAGTGTAGTCGATGATAAAAATGAGGACGCAAAACAAAAGGACAAGGTTGATGAAAATATTGATGAAACTTCTGCGGACAGTTCTGTTGTAAATAGTACATCTAATAACAATGAACAAACTGAAAATGCAGGTGTGATGAAATCTCAAGAAACACCACTCTCTCATCCAAGTGTTCCCGTTACAGTTACTAGTGAACATTCAAGTGCCCCTGTGAATAGGGGATTTGAGGATCAAGGCATTCCTCCAAATATGCCACCTCAGCAGGAAAACATGTTTCCAAACTTTCCAAATATACCTCAAGTCCAACAGAATGTTGGCTTTCAACCTCCTGGACAGCAGTTTCCAAACCAAAGACCACCTTTCCCAGGAATGGAACGACCTAGTTTTCATCCTCAGCCTGGTCCATTGAAAAGCCCCCCTCATGTACCCAGCAATCCCCCCAGTCATCCACATATCCACAATCAGCAACACATATCGAGTCCATCCCAGGGGATGTCAAGTCCCCCTCCATTCCAGAACCGAATGGTCAGTCCACCACATCAGATGACCAGTCCTCCTCACAATCAAGCCCCTCCCCACAATCAGATGAATCAACGCATGCCCTACCCCTCCAATCAGATGGGACTTCGCCCTGGCGACCCTCAGCGCTTCCCTATAGGTTCCCTTCCGGTTCTGTACATAAATGTGTGTATGGATCAGGATCATTCCTTGTACAGAAAGTTCCTGAACATAAGCATGGTAAACTAAGGTCTAAGTTATACGTAAATAACAAAGTTTCAAACAATACAAATTATGAAAACACACAATGAACTTTTAAAAAGTGCAGATATGCAATTCAAAATGGGAGAGATTTTTTTCATAAAATCAGTTACACTTGTAAATAAAGTCAACAATAATATCTTAAAAGTAGAACAAATACTGTTACATAATATATAAACAGTTACTGGCAAAATAGAAAAATAACATATTTTCAACCTAAACATGATTGCACATGTACACAATTTTGAACTGAAACTACCAGTATTTGGAGATGGGGGAAAATTATCTCATCAAATCCATACACACTGCAAAATTTAATACATTATATATTTGTACAAAAAAAGTTTTTAAAAAATGCAATCACAACCCTAAAGGCAATTATAAAAGATGACTAATCTAAATGTATGATTTAATGACTGCACACAGAAAGAGGGCACACAGGTACATGTACATTCCTTCTGTCAATCAGCTGATTAAATGCAATATAAGTGTATATGTACAAGAAGGACTGCACAGTTTAATTATCTTAAATTCTTTCCTCATCATAATAGAAACAAGCCCAAATGTGAATAGATGATAACACTTAATCACCAATCAAAGCTGCTATAGACCAGCTTGACTTTGTCTATAGAGGACTTTATACTGCAACAAACTGTAACCTCTTCGTTGGGATGTCCTTCTTGGTAGTAGGAGCGTCTACTGGCAGTAGGAACGTCTATTGAGTACGCACTGTTTTGAATACTGTAGCAGCAGCCTCTGATTGGTTAAGCTGGTTCTCCATGACGATCACCAGGAAGACAGATCATGTGACACAAGAAAATCAGTTTCCTATGCCTTAAAACACCTATAAACAAAAACAGCATTCATTACAAATCTCTGTAAGTATAGAATACCTAAATAGCTGACACTTTTTCTATCTACATATCAATCTCATTTCATTTAGTTTCAAACAAAACAGATATGTGTTTTATCTGAATTTATGATTATACTGTTCAAAAAATGTAAGAACATTCTCTGTCAGATTTGTTTTTCATAATGGAAATAGGAGAGTTTCATTATTTTTTTTTCTTGACTCACAATTATGAATGGTAGCAACAATCTATTGAACAAAGCAATAAATGGAAAAATGTTTGAAGTACTGTTCAAGATGAGACAGTCTGCCTTTCCAAACCAAACTATAAACTAGAACTGTCCAACCCCACAATCAGATGAATCAACGCATGCCCTACCCCTCCAATCAGATGGGACTTCGCCCTGGCGACCCTCAGCGCTTCCCTATAGGTTCCCTTCCGGTTCCATCATCCCAGGCCACTCAGATGCCATTTGATTTAAGGATGAATCCAAACAGAATGCCCATGGACTTCAGAGGACCACATCCAAGGATGATGAATAGCTCAAACTCATATCCACAGTATGGACCCAACATTGGAAATGTCCCACCAGGATCCCAGGCTACAAACTTTCAAAATCAGATGAGAATGCATGGTCCTCTGCAGCCTAGGATGGAAGGCCCAGGGCCAATGGAGCCTGTAAGTTCTTCACCAGGTGGGCCTCTCACATCACTTGGACAAATGGTTGCACCTGGATATCAGAGTCAACCACAGCAAATGCCCAGACAAGGTGTCCCTCCAAATTCCATGAATATGGGAATGCCAAGACACAGTATGCCACAAACACAGCAAAAGCCTCATGGTATGCCCCCAACTACTGCAACTTCAAACACTAGTATGCTGTCAAGTACTCAAGGACAGCATATGCCTCCAAATTTGCCCATGCACAATATGCCACATTCTGGTTCTCAAGGCATGGGATTCAATATGCCTGGTCAGGGAGGAATGCCACCTGCCTATCCAGGGCAAACTCCCTCCTTCAGCAGCCCTAATCAAGGCACAACACCACCATCATCTGAAACTCCAAAGGCAAAATCTAAGCGAGGCAGACCTAAAGGCAGCAAAACAAAAAAGAAAAAGGATGCTCCAGTAGAAAATGATGATTCTTCCAAATCCCCAGGGTCTTCTCCTCAGGTAGATCCTCCAAAACTTCCCTTCCCTGCCCCACACACAGGGGAACTGGATCAGAGGCAGATGCATCCGGCTGGTATTCCAGAAGGCATGCAGAGACCAATGATTCCACCTGGTGGTCCAGAGGGGGTACATAGACCCATGATGCCTGGAAATGCACATAGGTCAAGGCCCCCACCATATGTTAATAGAAATGAAGCAAATCAGAGACCTCCAGTCAGCCATGTTCCCCCAAGTGATTTTGGTAGCAGACCTCCTGATTCAAATACATCATCAACTGAAGCAAGTCATAGAGTGAAAGATAGTGAAAAACGTAAAAAATCTATAGACAGTGATAAAGGGCCTGGGGATGAAACCAATCCAAGCCCAGCCAGTAATGTAGTAGTACAAAAACCCCCAACATGTGAAGGCAGCAGCAAACAGGCAGGAGACACTGAAGTTAGTAATAGGCCATCTAGTCATAGGCCACCCATGGGTTTAATGGGACAGAGACCATCTGGCCCAGAGATTGGTCACAGACCGCATGCTCCAGAGATTGGTCACAGACCACATGCTCCAGATATGGGCTCAAGGCCGATGGTTCCCACTTCTGGCCAGATGGGTCAGCCTCCTATGCCACCACAGTTCAGTGAGATGGGTCAGAGACCAATTCATCCAGGCATGATGCCTCCTAGAATGATGGATCCTAGAGGCATGATGATGTCACAAGGACACCCAATGAGAGCACCAATGCCCTATCCAGGATATCATTATAACAGGGAGCATTTTGGTATCAATGGGCATCCAGCGTCGGTACACTCTTCTTTACAGGATCCTGGGTTTTCAGGCATGAACCCACCTATGATGAGCTCACCTCATCAGAACCCAATAATGCACCCCAGTCATGTGGCTCAACCCTTGGGAGGAGGACGGGGTTTTATGATAGACAATCTGTTAGAGAAAAACCAAAAATCTGGGATGTCATCATTCTCTGAGAATATGGAGGAGGGAGCTTCTAATGCTGAGGAAAGCAAAGCTGACCCCCCTCAGATGGAGCAGGAATACGGGTCAAGTTTCCAAGGTGACCAGGAGGAGGAGGGGGTGTCAGACATTGCGGACATTGTCAAGTAAGTCAGCACTCGGTGTTTATGTCCATCTGTCCATCCGTCTAGCTGTCCGTCTGTCTGTGCAAACGTATCCAGTCCATATCTTTTTTACGGAGGAACATTAGAATCTACTATTCCACACAAAGATTGCCCATTACCTAAGGGTGTGTCATGACCTTGACCCATGGTCATTTTGGGAACTTTAAGGTCACTGGAATAAAAATTTCATAATTCATGTCCGGTCCATATCTATCTTATGGATAAATTTGGTAGGTTCTAATTTCACACAAAGATTGCCCATGACCCAAGGGTGTGTCATGACCTTGACCCAAGGTCATTTGGGGAACTTCAAGGTCATTGGAAGAAAAATTTCATAATTCGTGTCCGGTCCACATTTTTCTTAAGGATAAACTTGGTATGTTCTCATTTCACACAAACATTGCCCATGACCCAAGGGTGTGTCATGACCTTGACCCAAGGTCATTCAGGGAATTTTAAGGTCACTGGAAGAAAAATTTCATATTTCGTGTCCAGTCCACATCTTTCTTATGGATAAACTTGGTAGGTTCTAATTTTACACAAAAATTGCCCATGACCCAAGGGTGTGTGATGACCTTGAACAAAGGTCATTTTGGGAAGTTCAAGGTCATTGGAAGTAAAATTCATAATTCGTGTCTGGTCCATATCTTTTCTATTGATAAACTTGGTAGGTTCTCATTTCACACAAAGATTGCCTATGACCCAAGGGTTTGTGATGACCTTGACCACAGGTCATTTGGGGAACTTCAAGGTCACTGTAAGAAAATAATTTTAATTTGTGTCTGGTCCATATCTTTCTTATGGATGAACCTGGTAGGTTCTCATTTCATACAAAGATTGCCCATGACCCAAGGGTGTGTCATGACCTTGACCCAAGGTCATTTGGGGATTTTCAAGGTCACTGGAAGAAAAAAATTCATAATTGATGTTTGATACATATCTTTATTATGGAAAAACTTACTTCTGAAAAACCCAACAGGGGGTATTTTGTCCCGCTTGGACAGTTCTAGTTTATAGTTTGGTTTGGAAAGGCAGACTGTCTCATCTTGAACAGTACTTCAAACATTTTTCCATTTATTGCTTTGTTCAATAGATGGTTGCTACCATTCATAATTGTGAGTCAAGAAAAAAAAATAATGAAACTCTCCTATTTCCATTATGAAAAACAAATCTGACAGAGAATGTTCTTACATTTTTTGAACAGTATAATCATAAATTCAGATAAAACACATATCTGTTTTGTTTGAAACTAAATGAAATGAGATTGATATGTAGATAGAAAAAGTGTCAGCTATTTAGGTATTCTATACTTACAGAGATTTGTAATGAATGCTGTTTTTGTTTATAGGTGTTTTAAGGCATAGGAAACTGATTTTCTTGTGTCACATGATCTGTCTTCCTGGTGATCGTCATGGAGAACCAGCTTAACCAATCAGAGGCTGCTGCTACAGTATTCAAAACAGTGCGTACTCAATAGACGTTCCTACTGCCAGTAGACGCTCCTACTACCAAGAAGGACATCCCAACGAAGAGGTTACAGTTTGTTGCAGTATAAAGTCCTCTATAGACAAAGTCAAGCTGGTCTATAGCAGCTTTGATTGGTGATTAAGTGTTATCATATATTCACATTTGGGCTTGTTTCCATTATGATGAGGAAAGAATTTAAGATAATTAAACTGTGCAGTCCTTCTTGTACATATACACTTGTATTGCATTTAATCAGCTGATTGACAGAAGGAATGTACATGTACCTGTGTGCCCTCTTTCTGTGTGCAGTCATTAAATCATACATTTAGATTAGTCATCTTTTATAACTGCCTTTAGGGTTGTGATTGCATTTTTTAATAACTGTTTTTGTACAGATACATAATGTATTAAATTTTGCAGTGTGTATGGATTTGATGAGATAATTTTCCCCCATCTCCAAATACTGGTAGTTTCAGTTCAAAATTGTGTACATGTGCAATCATGTTTAGGTTGAAAATATGTTATTTTCCTATTTTGCCAGTAATTGTTTATATATTATGTAACAGTATTTGTTCTACTTTTAAGATATTATTGTTGACTTTATTTACAAGTGTAACTGATTTTATGAGAAAAATCTCTCCCATTTTGAATTGCATATCTGCACTTTTTAAAAGTTCATTGTGTGTTTTCATAATTTGTATTGTTTGAAACTTTGTTATTTACGTATAACTTAGACCTTAGTTTACCATGCTTATGTTCAGGAACTTTCTGTACAAGGAATGATCCTGATCCATACACACATTTATGTACATATATAAAATGGGGGGGGGGGGGGGGGGG
>PRKT01000028.1:2563006-2603457 GCA_003671525.1 Saccostrea glomerata
GGGGTAGGGCGGGGCCACAATGGGGCATCAATGTTTTACATAGAAATATATAGGAAAAATCGTTGAAAATCTTCTCAAGAACCACTGGGCCAGAAAAGCTGAAACTGATGTGGAAGCACCCTGGGGTAGTGTAGATTCTAAATTGTTCAATTCATGACCCCCGGTGGTAGGGCGGGGCCACAATATGTATTACAAGGGGGAGATCTGGTGAAGAACAATATGACAAAAGATTCTCAGGTGAGCGATGTGGCCCATGGGCCTCTTGTTTTTTCTTGCATTGCCTTAACCATATTTTTATAGTTGGCAGGAAACCGTTGGGAATTTAGAGATTTCATTTCTTTCTTTAAACATTAATGAAGTAAGCCTAAAGGTTCTTTTTTTCACTGGGAAGGGGATTGGTGGTTAGTTTACTTCCATATAGGTGCTATATGTTATTTTGTTCCAGTATCTGTATTATTACGTTAATTGTCCATCTGAATTGTCCACTATCTGCTCTGGTACAGCCACCCCCCGCTGTATCTGCCGTGTTTTAGCTTTGTCTGTTGTCTGTGTGTTAGATCTGATGTTTTTTGTTGATCTCAGGACTTCCCTGTATTTAGTAGCATCTGAAATCCTCATATCGCAGTGTCACTTAGATATATTCATGTTTTCATGAATCAATAAATTCTAAAAAGATTTCAAAGTGTCTTAGTCGTGTGGTCTTTGATCGTAATGCTTATTAATTGAGCTGAGTCGGTGTTGGGGGTTCAGTGGTACTTATCCTCTGATGTTTTTACCGTGTGATGAGATTGAGGGAGATACGGATTATGTTATTTATGACTTTTCCCCATGTGGAATGCTTTCTTGAAACCGTGGAACTCTTTATTTCCGGAATGTTTTTTTAGAACAGTGGACTTGCAGCCTAAAGCTTGTAAAAGAAATTCATTGTAGCGGGGGAGCCAGTTTTTCATGCTAATTATAAGTGATGATTCTGAAATTTTAAAATCTTTTCACTAATTATATTCAAGTTCCTTCATAAATGTATGAATTATTCAGGAAGATGGTTTCATTTCAAATAAATAATTTTTAGATGCGATTATATTCACACAGAAAGAAATTAAAATGAAACAAAATTCATCATAGGAATTAATTTTCCCGTATCCGATCCTACCCGACTGGCTGTTAATACCATGTGAAAGAGTTCAATGTAACGGAGAGTTGGACGATTGATGAGAGCACACAAAAGCCGGAAATTACTCAAAAGTCTAAGGCATGGATTATTTTATTTTGTAACGTCATGTAATGTAAACATGTACGGAACAAAGACAC
Organism: Saccostrea glomerata; assembly: GCA_003671525.1. NCBI lineage: Eukaryota > Metazoa > Mollusca > Bivalvia > Ostreida > Ostreidae > Saccostrea > Saccostrea glomerata. Next base: position 2,564,315 of record PRKT01000028.1, read on the forward strand.
AAAATGCAAAGCAAATTCTAAGAATTTAACATTATGTTGAATAAAGATAAAGTGATATGGTCATCTTTAAAATAATGTTTGCTTGTCCTTTCCCGACTCAGGGTAAAATTATTGGGTCGGTAGGTAGTAGGGAAATATATATTTTTCTTCAGAAAATTATTTTTGCCTACGGGTTTAGAGGAATAAAAATGATATCGTGTCCTGGAATGTCCAAAAAAGTTGTGAGTCGGACCATTAATAGTCAGTCGGTTGGGAGAAGGCAAACCAAACAATTTTAAAGACAAGGTCTAATCTCCATTTTGCATATAGAATAAGTTCTATCATGTCTATGTAATGAAAACTTATAGCTGAAAGATAATATGGCCAATTTTATGATACTAATATTTAGAAAAATTAATAGTCTCAGATCTCGTTGGAAAGTATCTGGAGTTTGGCTGTCGTAAAATGCCCTAACCGTATACCAAAGGAAAACGATGTGAATATTTATTATTTTTAAAGGAAAATCGTTATGCTTTAATGAAAGATCTATTGCAAAATGATGACTTTAAATGAAACTGTTGACATCTTTGTTTCATCAACTAGTTTGTCAATAGCTTACTTTAATATAAAAATTGTACGTAGAACATGTCTTGTGTATCGAATCAAGGCCTATTCTCCATATGCATGTGATATAATAAGTGTACAATGTTACACAAGTAAAGGAAGTTGACGATAGAACAATGGCAGCCATCATAAAATTTTTGTTGTTGAATACCAAAAACGATTTTTTTTCTTCAAAGAAACACATTTGTTGCTCTCTGCGGTATGTCTTATTACATGTCGAATCGACATATGAATGGAAGTAATTATCGTTAATTGAAAATATGGCGTCGTTTTATCTAAATGTCGAGTCGAGGGCTACAGAAAGTGTTTTCTATTGTTTTTAAAATAATAAATTCTGCTACATCTGAATACAATATATATGCAAAATTGCAGATCATATCACTTTCTTAAACATTCACAATGATGTTATTTTCAATTATACGAAAGAGACAACACATGAATATATCTTATAAAATAGATTATCATATTGTCCCTGAATAACTGACCAATAATATTGTAAGAAAATGATTATACTAAGAAAGGTAATTGAATTAGTGTAATCCTATTTCAGTATTTTCTGTGTTTAGACGAACATTTTATGACAGTTTTGAAAGCCCTTAGAAAGTCCTTATTTGAGTAAGCATAAAGAACAGGGTTTAGGGTAGAATTAATATAAGTCATCCAAAAGAAAAAGGTGTACAACCAATCAGGGACGAGAGCGGGTTTCCAGGCGTAAATATCCCACGCCACATAGAACGGGAACCAGCAAATCAGGTAACTAGTTATCACGTAGGTCAAAGTTCGGAAAATCCTGTGCTCTCTGTTACCTTGGTTACTGGATTTAACTTCTACCGCTTTATCTGATGACGTGGACGAAGCTAAACTGGATGGCGGGGGCGTGGTCGAGATAATGGACAGCGTGGGCTCGGTTAATAAGGATCGGTCTCTTGTTGTGCAATCAACCATTAAGTGAGTGCTCGGTTTGACGTTGGTAGTGGTTGGCCCGCTGCCTCTATGACCTACTTTTTTAGACCGATTCTTCATCACCAGGTAGACTTTCAGGTAAGCGACGACGATCAGCAGACAGGGGATGTAGTGGCCGATGATATCGACGACGATGATGAATTCGCGGTTGTCAGACGGTTCCCAAATGCACTTGTTGACCTCTTGGTGCTTTAGACGGTCACCGATAAAGGGTGGCGTCCAAATGATGAAAACACAAACCCTGGAAGTGTGAAAAATTACAATGATTATTCAAGGAATAAAACAAGTATTTGATGACGAAGTTTTAAATTATTCTATAGAAATGATCATATATCATGTACACAATATAAAGCCCTTCTCTATTCAACCTTCGGACACATGAAGATCTGTTGCACCTCACTATTCCTAGAAAAATGGGGCAGTATTCTAGAAGTTTATTCCGAAAACGTCGTCGACTATGGAAAACTTTGGCCAGTACGACAAAAACTAATTTTTCGGTAAATTGGAAGTTAAAAATGTCTTTAACGCATGTTTAATCCAGCCAATTTTTGTGTAACAATTGGTTTTCAGATTAGAGACAAGTTTTACTAGATTAGTTTAATATAGCTAAACACAAAATAAGAGCATGCAACACACAGACCTTCAAAAACATCAGAGGAGGTCTATAGGGCCAGGTGCCTTGGAGGAGTGAGCATCCCCTGTCGACCTGTCACATCCACCGTGTGCATCTTTATCATGTTCGGAAAAATAAAAAATTACTTACCAAACAATGATCAAGATAATGATGTTCTTTTTCTTCCCATTAATATGCTTGTACTGCATCGCCCATGTGACGGACCAAAAGCGATCTAAGGAGATGGCCACGATTGTAAAAACACTGGCAAAAGTCATAGCATAGTCAACATAGATCCAGAACCCGCAAATAATGGTCCCAAACGGCCAGTACCCCAGGAGGGTATCTATCGTATAAAATGACATGGCGAAAAGGGCCACCAAAAAGTCCGTGACTGCAAGGTTAACAATGAAGTAATTAAAAGGCTGCCTAAGTCTGGAATCTAATGCAAATGACAGCATGACCAAAAAGTTTCCCACAATGGTGATTAACACAATGACAGAAAGCGTCAAAGTGATGAGGATGTTCTTGGCCGTCACTTCCATGATTGTCTGACAATGTTCTATATATGCCTGATAATATACTCTGTCACTAAGGACTCGTGGACGAGAGATTTTATAGGAAACTGACTGTAAACAAACAAACCACGTGTTCTCATACCTAAAGCTGTCAATGCCATCTTACACTTGCTATATTTTGCTAGCAAAAACATTTTTCATTAGATTAATTTCAAGTTTAAATTTTATTTGTGTCACGTGATATTTTTTTTTTAGTTGGCAATTCCAACTGTAAAGTTGCAATTTTAGGAAGATGAAAAAGCCAAAAGTAGCCATGAATTACCATTTAACTTAATGAAAAAAAACCAGAGGTACTAACGTGCACGCTTAAGTAGACAAAAATAGTTAAAATTTAAAGATGTATATATACGCATGTGCTGCGTTTAATGCATTTATAAACATATCTTTTAAAACTCTTTGTATACAATACAACAGGCGTGGGGGCAATGAAACTTAGCCGAGCTCACTTTTGATCTTAGTACTATCATACCGTAATGGTTAAATGTTTTATGTGCCCGTTCATTAATTTAAAAAAGAATTACGTGTAAATGTATTGTGATTGTGAACTGAAAGTGATGCTGATTTAGAACTCAATCCATAGCTACTAGACCGCCCCCGTTGTTAAAATCTTTTACCAAGTCAGCTAGAATATGGTGGGAATTGGGCAGCATTATCGGATATGTTTATATCTAAGCAAAGCAGATGATTGGCCTATTTTATCATTACTGGCACCTGATCCCAACTGGAATTCCCAGGAGTCCGTGTTTTAAGTCTTATAAAGGCATGTTTACATTTGTATTGTTTGTAGGTATTTTAAGGTCGATCACAAGCTGTTTGTTATCATAAGCATACATCATATGTATAACTAAAAAAAATCTTTGATCCCCTCCCCCTTACAGGATACAAAACCCACAACTTCGAGAATAAACGCGTATCTTTTGAATTATCACGTGTGCTTTCGCAATCTAACACTTACCTTTCGTGTTATAACACTTAACTTTATGCATTATAAATTAAAGCAGGAGGTACTAGTATTTAGTAACTAATAAATGGGATTTATGTCTAAATATACATTAATTTGAAAAAAAAATTCCTTGAAATTCCGGAATTCCGGCTTTAACCGATTCCACAATTACCCTGCGAAGGCTATATCTTGTTTAATTATTTCTTTCAAAACTGCAGACGACGTGGGAATTAAAGAAAAAATACCAATGGGTGATTTTTCGCCTATCTATTTGGGTAAGCAATGAGTCCAATAGAGTTAAAACAAGATATTTAGCTGCCGTGCATTTATGACTCCTTAGTTTCAGTAGTTGGCAAACTTTGCAATATCTTTCGTTTTCCTGGCTTTTTAAGATTTTGATATTTTATAATGTGCAAGTTTTCCTGGCACGCAAAATATCAAGTTGAAAATCGCAAACAAAAAAAAGGGCCTGGAAAACGTAAGATATTTTGGACTATTGACCCTCCTGTGCATTTATAAAAGCCAAAATAGGCAAACAAAACATGGAATTAAATAGTGAGAATATCCCAAAAGATTGTATGAACTCAGATATGACCAGATATTGAATGGAAATTCAATATTTTATACCTTGTAAAATAAGTAAAGATTACAAGAAAAAAAGTTAATAGAAATCTATGAACAAAACTGTACGATAAAAGTTATGATTTCAACTGTTTGGAACTGTGTCCAAGTCGATATAATTTCTAAAGCAAGGCAAGCTGTAATCAAATCAGTCGATGCTACAAAGATATCAAGAGCTCTGATTATTGTCAATGCTGCCTTCACATATCTTATTTATTCCAAACAATGACACTTGCAAACAATCCGAATCAGTAAATCAAATGTTGACGGGCGATCATTATACACTATTATTATTATTCTAAAAAAAATTTTATATATTTTTTCTGTCGTTCGAAAAATACTTACATTTCATAGGAGGACGACCATTTAATTTTGAGACGGGGTTTTGATTTAATGTGCAATGAATACATCTAAGAAAATTGAGTGTAGTTTTACTATTTTATAGTATGGGATATTTCCACGTTATGACTGGCTAAATATGAACCGACTCAAAACTTTTTTAACCTCTTTCTTTTATCCCCGAATTTTCTTATCCTGTCACCATGTTTAACTGAAATTACCTTCCTACCGACTCAATCAAACAAGTTCTTACATCTCACTGAATTTTTTTTTTCAGAAATAATATCGAAGTAAGTACAAGTATATTTACATTATTTTAAGGAAGTGGACTTGATTATCAAATTATTTTGATTTTTTTTTTACAAGATTATTTTAAGAATTGAATTTGACTAATAACAAATTTTATCATTATTTTTAAATAACAACCGATGTAAGTAATAAATTCAAATGTATAACTGCTAGAAGATTAACTCATAGTAAAATAAGTAACCGATGTTTTAAGGTATCGGTTTAAAAAAGTAACTGTACTACCTTTTCTAGACAATTTAGCTTCCATTAGTATTATTAATATGGTAAATATGGAAAACCAAAAATATTTTTTACTAAAAATGACAACAAATAATATTTTAGTCTTGAGAGAACTCTTGCCGAGGGACGTAAAGCCTCTAATGTGGACATCCAGGTGATGTTCCAGTGCATATCAAGATGTCGTTCTCTGGTCCAGCAGCTAATTAAAAAGGAGGGGGACCTATTCTACAAGGTACGGACAAATTCTATAGAAAAATCAAAACCCCAGAGAATTTGTAATTGTTGACCAAGTCTTTAGAAATATTAATACACGTTAGAAATTGCAACTGTAAGTTGGTGTGTAAGTTTGACACACACTTGTTTTTTTTTTTCCATCTCTAGAATATAGTGCTTCAGTTGGAAGAAACCCTAGCAACTCAAGTAAATATCTTACAAGCAAAAATCGAACAGCTTAACGGGAAAAAGATACAGGTTACGCAAGGTAGGTCAAATTTTATAACTGTCTGAAACGGTGATAAATTGGAGTTCACTCGGATATTATAATCAGAAAAAAGAGATGGAAACTGAGATCGTGTTACCTAACGAGTAGGTGACCCTCAACAGCGAGGGCGCAGAAGCGCTATAGAAGACACGATCATCACGAAGGGAGGCATCAGATTCCAGGATATTGCAGGTCTCAAAGATGCCAAAGAAGCTCTCAGAGAAGCCATCATAATTCCGTTATTGTTTCCTCACCTGTTTACAGGTAATATATCACTGTTTCCTTATAAAGCTATGGATCATTTCTAGGGTAATGAAAAAGTAAGATGCCTTGACAAAGTCTAGATTATTAATCAAAACGTAGGGTTTATTACGAAACGGAATAAATGAACTTTATAAAAATAAAATTGTGAAATAAATCAATTCTCTGCATGAAAAATACGCATTATCTCGGATTTTACTTTTGTTCTGAATTATTTTATGTTTCTTATTTAATTTTATATACCCGTACCTTTTTTTATCCATCTTTAGAGAGTAAATTTGAATGAGCCACGTTAATATATGTAGAAATATATTAATGTTTCTTAATTTCTGAATCTTGCATAAGTAATTTTAAAGAATGTCGCAGTAATCTATTAATTAAGGTGCTCTGCAGGTTTAAGAAATGTTGATAAAAAATACATGTTTAAGAATTCTACCATTGTTAAAAATATCTAAGCGCAGCTCAATTTTAAGATCCCTTTCCCAATCAATGAAACGTCAATTAATTAATCTCTCTCTCTCCCTCTCTCTCTAGGAAGCATCAAACCCTGGAAGAGGATTCTCCTGTATGGACCCCCAGGGACGGGGAAGTCCCGCCTGGCCCAGGCCGTGTCCTCCGAGATCAAGTCCACGTTCTACTGCGTGTCCAGCTCCGATCTCGTGTCAAGCTGGGTCGGCGAAAGTGAAAAGTAAGATCCCCTTTCTTCTAAATACTGAAGTATCTACTACTGGGGCTTATAAACTGGAAGAAGAAACATTGTAGCAATAGGGAGTGGGTTTTTAGTTATCCCCCTTCCATATAATATGAACTTTACAAATTATTTTTCGGTCCAAAAAGGGGTCGATTTTTTTGGGCTATAAAATATCATAACTCCAAAAATTCAAGGGTGATGCAACCTCCTCCTCATTCCACCCCTAAGCCCTAGCTTTATCCGTTACTGAATACAAAGCCCGGGTTAGGGACCCTAAGGGTCATTTCAGACGACTTTCTTTGGTAGAATAGTTACAGATTCGGGCTTATTGGCTTTTCTGAATTTTAACAGGTTAATAAAAGAACTGTTCCAACATGCGACTAAACAGACCGGACGATCCGTAAGTCATACATGAATAGAATTCACAACATTGAAACTTGGAATAAACATTTGTTATTAAAGCTACATTTTGTAATCGTGAGATATACCTGTGTCTTTTTGACTATGTAGGTGGTCTTTATTGACGAGATAGACAGTATCTGTCGTCAGAGAAGTTCCCGGGAGGAGGAGTACACGAGGCGGATCAAGACGGAGCTACTGAAGCAGATGGAGGGGGCGGATACCGCCGACAGCTCGGACCAGATCTTCCTCCTATGTGCCACCAACTGTCCTTGGGAACTGGACTCCGCCTTCCTCAGGAGATTCCAGAAAAGAATATTCATACCTCTACCAGACAAGTGCACAAACTCTTTATATTTTGTAGATATTTTGTAAAAAGTTTTAAACACTTTTGTGGATATTTTGTAATAACTTGAAAATTCCTTTTTTTAGGGTTGAGACAAAATGAATATGTAAATACTAGTATTTTGGGGGTAATTTTTACAAAAATTATGATAAATCGTCAAAGGAAAGAGTTCAATTAGAAATTTTGTAAAAGATAAATTTCATATTAGAACATTTTTTTAAAAAATTTCCAAACACTGCTACCATAGAGAATGCCACTTTAAAAAAAACTCTCTTTTTAGAGAGGCTAGAATTGACTTGATGAAAATCCACACCAAAGACAACAAGGTGGTGATGTCTGATGAGGATTGGTCAGTACTGGGGGCTCAGACAGAGGGCTACTCCGGAAGTGACCTTGCTAACCTGACCTTAGAGTCACTCTTCTGTCCAATCAGAGAGCTACAAACGTCAAAGGAATGGAAACAAAAAGGTCTCATAACTTTCATTATCGTATCATGTTTAAATTGAATGTGGAACTACTAATAATTTGAAGTTCACTTCTCCTCCCTTTTTGAAAAAGAGTTTCAACATAAGGCCATTCTATACCTAATATAAATCAAATAATTATTGTGTAAGTGGAAAATTGAAAAGTGAAGTGGGTGTTTAATATGAATTTTATTGAATTTTCTTGGTAGATGACCAGTTTGTGCCATGCAAGGATGGAGAAGAAGCGGATGTGAAGGCAACTATTGTGGAGATTCCAGCTCACAAGGTTATTATAATCTTTATATACAATACAGAGCGTCTCTATATAAAATACAGAACGTCTCTATATACAATACAGAACGTCTCTATATACAATGCAGAACATCTCTATATACAATACAGAACATCTCTATATACAATACAGAACATCTCTATATACAATGCAGAACATCTCTATATACAATACAGAACATCTATCTCTTTACACAATGCAGAACATTTCTATACACAATTTAGAACATCTCTATATACAATACAGAACATCTCTACATTCAGTACAACAATACCAGAAAAACGTCTCTAAACACAATATAGCAATTTAGAATAGAACATTATTATGTACATGGTACATTTATTCTAGAATAGAACATATATACATACATTTATACTCATTGTATACAAGAGGGATTGCAAAAATCACATTAATTAATAGTATTGTCATTTTTAATCAATCATAGAAATGAATTTTTTTTTAAAGGTTCGTCCCCGGGAAGTGACTTTGAATGATTTCCTGTCTGCTTTGAAAACACACAGAAAAACTGTCACACAAGATGAAATTCTAAAGTTTGAAAACTTCACAAAATCAATGGGCGAACAAGGCTGATGTGTAAAAATTACATTCGAATTTCTGATGAACATTCTTCTTTGTGGATTTTTTTAAAGCCTGGAAAAAAAATAAAATATGGCTGTCTGAAGAATATTCTACTGTGTGTAGTTTTTAAGTCTGAATGTTATTTTTTATGCTCCTTGTTATCAAATGTTTATTGTTTTTGTGTTATGATTTTGAGCTACACTGTCAGGGACAGATGACCACATCAGCTCTTCTTTGTTGTTTGTTCAGGGAAGACATACATGTATGTTACGTAGGTAATTTTTTTCAATTTAAAATATTGTCTCTATATATGGTTAAAAAAAGAAAAACTATTTTAAGAGTTAATTATTCATTTTACAAAGGTTTTTTAGCTAGATTTTTTTTTGGATAAATGGGTCTTAGGAAAAAGTTTATTGATCTCTCTGATGAGGCGATATATAAAAATCAAAATGAAAGTCCTTCAGATTGTTATGCTGTTTACGAAGAATGTCTTACTTTCTTCATGAGACAGTTCTGGTCGGCTTAACGTAACTGTGTCACAGAATCCAGGTAATAAAGACGAATTTTCATATTTGTAACAGGAGGAATATAAGGATGACCGTCTTACAAATGTACATTTATCAGCATTACCGAGTTCCTGTTAAATTGTCGTTAATTCTGCCACCTTTTTTTTCACTGAATTCTTTACGTTGTCAAAACCAAATTAACTATACAGGAATTCAATATATTAACATTAATCCACAAGAAACCAAAACAAAACCGGGCTGAACTTGCGCGCTAAGGGTCAAGGACACTTCTACAATGTAAGGGTCATTCTACAACAAAAAAAAGCCATTTTAGGGCATTAAACCTAAAAAAAAAAGTGCTTTAAAATAGCCAATTAATTACATAGTTCTGAAGTTGACCTTTTTGATCTAGTTATGGAACAGCAAGAATAAGGTATGTCATGAATATGATATAAATTTGTAAATTCATGATGTATTTGGACTTTCAAAAGATGTCCTATGTAGAAGAGAATCAAACTTGTCTTGGGATCATGAAACATCAGTACCTTGACTGAGCTTAAGCGTAAATTTCTAGAGGTTAAGCAGACCAAAACATTTTTTTCGTATTTGCATAGAAACAAAAACATAATCATATATCTTCTATGCAATTTCATTCTTGATACACAAGACACCATAGAGAAAGCAACTTATTGTCTTTTTTCGCATCTTTTTTTCTGATAGGAAAACACAAGAAAAAATAAGAGTCCTTCACGTTGTTTTGATGTTAAGGGAGCTTGGATTATTTTTCCATTGATCTTTCTATTTAAGTAACTGGGACAAAAAGTGGTGGGCTTAGTGCGACTGTACATAATTTCCAGATTCCCATTTGGAAACATAACGATGACATTCGTACATCTATCAGCATTACCGAGTTCCTGTTAAATTGTCGTTAATTCTGGCACCCTTTTTTCACAGAAAGAAGTTGTGTATGTTTACATTTGACAAATCAAATTATCGATACAGGAGACAATACATCAGCCTTAAACCACAAGAAACCAAAACAGAACCGGGTTGGATGTACTTGCATGCTAAAGACTAAGGTGGAGAACACTTGTATATTGATATTTTCGTTTTCACAGAGAATGGAGATTGTTGGTTCAAATTTTGTCCAGCAAAAATGAAAGGCATTTGAACAAAGTTTAGATAGCGGGCTAAGCGACAATTAGAATTTGTCAATAGATTAGAAAATGATGTTGGATTGTACATAGATGGCATCTGGTTAGGTTGTATCTTTGGTAAGTTGCACACGATGTATAACAAATTTTCAGCAAGATCGGTGTCTGAAACAGTCATAAAAATGACGAATCCAAAATTAAAATATCCAATTCATACTGTTCTTGGTTTCAATAATATCATAAAATCCGCATAATGAAATTACAGAAATAATCATTTTATGGCCAATTCTCCATCTTTTACAAATCATGTTCATTGTGTTGAGTTCGTCGACTCAAGCCACGTTCACCTCTGGATTTCACATCAACAACATTCAGTTTAAAGTGACGGACATTACAACCAAAAGTTGGTAGTGCTAGTGACCTGTAGTTGGTACTGATGGCAACTAAGTAATGGTAGTCAACAGTTGGTAGAAACGGTTAATTGTGGTATTGTCAGTTAGCTATGACAATCCACTGTTAGTATCGAAATTAAATTATGGTAGTCAACAGTTGATTGTGACAACTAGTTGTGGTAGTCTACATTTGGTACTAAAAGTAAGCTGTGATAGTCAACTGTTGGAAGCGAGTTATTTGTGATAGTCAACAGTTGATAGTGACAGTTAATTGTGGTAGTCAACTCAACAGTTGGTACTGACAGTAAGATGTGGTACTCAACAGTTGGTTGTGACAATTAGTTGTGGTAGTCAACATTTGGTAGTGACAGTAAGTTGTGGTACTCAACAGTTGGTAGTAATAGTAGGTTATGGTCGTCAACAGTTGGTAGTGACAGTAAGCTGTCGTAGTCAATAGTTGGTAGCAAACAGTAAATTGTGGTAGTCAACAGTTGGATGTGACAGTAAGCTGTGGTAGTCAACAGTTGGTAGTGACAAGTTAGCTGTAGTAGTCAACAGTTGGTAGTAAAAGTAAGATGTGACAGTGAACAGTTTGTAGTGACACTTAGATGTGGTAGTCAACAGTTAGTAGTGACGGTAAGTTGTGGTAGTCAACAGTTGTTAGTGACAGTTAGCTTTGGTAGTCAAAAGTTTGTAGTGACACTAAGCTGTGGTAGTCCACAGTTTGTAGTGACAATAAGATGTGTTAGTCAACAAAAGTGACAGAAAGGTTTGGTAGTCAACTGTTTTTGGTAGTGTCAGTATGATGTGTTGGTCAACAGTAGTGACAGTAAGCTGTGGTAGTCAACAGTTGTTAGTGACAGTAAGTTGTGGTAGTCAACAGTTGATAGTGACAATAAGCTGTGGTGGTCAAAGTTTGGTAGGGTCTGTAAGCTGTGGTAGTCAACAGTTGGGAGTGACAGTAAGTTGTGGTAGTCAACAGTTGGGAGTAACAGCTAGTTGTGGTAGTCAACAGTTGGTAGTAACAGTAAGTTGTGGTAGTCAACAGTTCGTTGTGACAGTAACACTTGGTAGTGACAGTAAGATGTGATAGTGAACAATTGTACTTACACTAAGCTGTGGTAGTCAACAGTAAATAGTGACAGTTAGTTGTGTTAGTCAACAGTTAGTAGTTACAGTTAGCTTTGGTTGTCAACATTTTGTTGTGACACTAAGTGTTGAAGTCAACAGTTGGTAGTGACAGTTAGCTTTTGTAGTCAACAATTGGTAGTGACAGTAGGATGTGTTAGTCAACAGTAGTGACAGTAATTTGTGGTAGTCAACAGTTGGTAGTGACAGTGAGTTGTTGTAGTCAACAGTTGGTAGTGACAGTAAGCTGTGGTAGTCAACAGTTGGTAGTGACAGTAAGCTGTGGTAGTCAACAGTTGGTAGTGACAGTAAGCTGTGGTAGTCAACAGTTGGTAGTGACAGTAAGCTGTGGTAGTCAACAGTTGGTAGTGACTGTAAGCTGTGGTAGTCAACAGTTGGTGTGACAGTTGTGGTAGTCAACAGTTGAAACTGACAGTAAGCTGTGGTAGTAAGTAGTTGGTAGTGACAGTGATTTGTGGTAGTCAACAGTTGGTAGTGACAGTAAGCTGTGGTAGTCAACAGTTGGTAGTGACAGTAAGCTGTGGTAGTCAACAGTTGGTAGTGACAGTAAGCTGTGGTAGTCAATAGTTGGTAGCAAACAGTAAATTGTGGTAGTCAACAGTTGGTAGTGACAGTAAGCTGTGGTAGTCAACAGTTGGTAGTGACAGTAAGCTGTGGTAGTAAGTAGTTGGTAGTGACTGTAAGCTGTGGTAGTCAACAGCTGGTAGTGACTGTATGCTGTGGTAGTCAACAGTTTGAAGTGACAGTTAGTTGTGGTAGTCAACAGTTGATAGTGACAGTAAGCTGTGGTAGTCAGTAGTTGGTAGTGACAGTAAGTTGTTGTAGTCAACAGTTGATAGTGACAGTAAGCTGTGGTAGTCAACAATTGGTAGTGACAGTAAGTTGTGGTAGTCAACAGTTGGTAGTGACTGTAAGCTGTGGTAGTCAACAGTTGGTTGTGACAGAAAAGTTTTGGTAGTCAACACTTGGTAGTGACAGTAAGATGTGATAGTGAACAATTGTACTTACACTAAGCTGTGGTAGTCAACAGTAAATAGTGACAGTAAGTTGTGGTAGTCAACAGTTTGTAGTTACAGTTAGCTTTGGTTGTCAACACTTGGTAGTGACACAAAGTGTTGTAGTCAACAGTTGGTAGTGACAATTAGCTTTGGTAGTCAACAGTTGGTAGTAGGGATGTCAACGAGTACCCGGTTAACCGGGTACCCGATCAAACGTCCGATACTAAAACTTGTACTCGGTTACTCGGATGTATATTTTTTCTTATTCTAAAATACATATATTTATGGTCAATTTCCTGGTACACAGCTTTTCTCACCTATTGGGATCCTTAGTTTTTGGATGGCTTCAATGATGTATTTTCATTGATGATCGTTTAAGTATGTGCTGTTATCTTTAAATCATTTTTTAATTATTAAGTAAACGGTACCGAAATCCGGCATGCATAAAAATACCGCTACCGACTTAAAAATGTAAAGAAATATCATGTAATACATGAAATTGAAGATTGAAAAAAAAATTAAGTCAGCTCTTTGGAATAAATATAGCGTATACAGGGCAATTACAATATACTACAACTCATTCTGCCCTAGCGTGTAAGACTGTAAGTCTTGCCTTAGCGTGTGGACATGAGAGCCGTACGTCCTGCAAAACGTACGGTTTTAGACTTATAAGGCAAGCCTTACGGTGTGTATCGGCCCTAAATAATAATTTGTAATTTTTGGTAAATCAAATTGATGTCTTTTATGTTAAATTAATAAATTAAGTACAATAAATCATTTTCGGTGAATTCGACGTTTTTAAACATGCGCTAAAACGTAATAAAAACAACATTGGGGTTTAACAGAGCTTAACTGGGTTTAAGATTAAAATTAACAGACTTGTATTTACAATTTTACCGAGTACCCGGGTACTCGATCGGAAAACGTCCGAGTAACCGATTATCAAATATTGACCGAGTTGACTGACATCCCTAGTTGGCAGTGACAGTTAGTTGTGGTAGTCAGCAGTTGGTAGTGACAAGTTAGCTGTGGTAGTCAACAGATGGAAGTGGCACTAAGCTGTGGTAGTCAACAGTTGGTAGTTACAGTAAGTTGTGGTAGTCAACAGTTAGTAGTGACAAGTTAGCTGTGGAAGTCAACAGTTGGTTGTGACAGTTAGTTGTGTCAACACTTGGTAGTGACACTAAGCTGTGGTAGTCAACAGTTGGTAGTGACAAGTTAACTGTGGAAGTCAAAAGTTGGTAGTTACAGTAAGTTGTGGTAGTCAACAGTTTGTAATGACAATAAGCTGTGGTAGTCAACAGTTCGTAGTGACAGTAAGTTGTGGTAGTCAACAGTTGTTAGTGACAGTAAGTTGTGGAAGTCAACAGTTGGTAGTGACATTAAGCTGTGGTAGTCAACAGTTGGTTGTGACAGAAAAGTGTGGTAGTCAACAGTTGGTAGAGACAGTAAGCTGTGGTAGTCAACAGTTGGTAGTGACAGTGAGCTATTGTAGTCAACAGTTGGTAGTGACAGTAAGCTGTGGTAGTCAACAGTTGATAGTGACAGTAAGCTTTGGTAGTCAACAGTTGGTAGTGACAGTATGTGGAAATCAACAGTTGGCAGTAAGAGTTAGTTTTGCTAGTCAACAATTGCAAGTGACACAGTAAAGTGTGGTAGTCAACAATTGGTAGTGACAATAAGTTGTGGTAGAGATCAGTTGGTAGTTACAGTTAACTGTGGTAGTAAATAGTTAGTTGTGAAAATTAATTTAGGTTGTCAAGTTGGAAATGACAATGAGCTGTCGTAGTCAACAAGTTGTAGTGACAGTAAGATGTTGTAGTCAACAGTTGGTAGTTACACTGTAAGCTGTGGTAATCAACAATTGGTACTGAAAGTAAGCTGTTGTATTTAACTGTTGGAAGTGACAGTAAACTGTGATAGTCAACTGTTGGAATTGACAGAAAGCTGCGGTAGTCACCAATTGGTACTGAAAATAAGCTGTGGTAGTCAACAGTTGGTAGTGATAGTTAGATGTGGGTGTCAAAAGTTGGTAGTGGCAGTAAGGTGTGGTTGCCATCAGTTGGTACTGACACTTAGTTGTGGCTGTCAACAGTTGGTAAAGAACATTAGCTGTGGTAGTCACCAGTTGGTTGTGACAGTTAGTTGTGGAAGTCATCAGTTGGTAGTGACAGTAAGCTGTGGTAGTGGACATTTGTTAGTGACAATAATATGTAGTAGTCAAAGATGGTAGTGAAAGTAAGCTGTCATAGTCAATGGTTATCAGTGAAGATCAGTTACTGTTTGTCAACAGTTGGAAGTAACGATCAGTTGTGGTAGTCAGCATTTGGAATGACTGTAGGTTGTAGTAGTCAACAGTTGGTAATGACAGTTCCTAGCAGTTGTAGTCAACGGTTGGTTGTAACAGTAAGATGAGGTAGTCAACAGTTGGTTGTGACAGGACGTTTTGGTAGTCAACAGTTGGTTGTGATGATAGTTTAGAATTTATTATGACAGTTAGTTGTGGTAGTCCACAGTTTGTAGTGACAGTAGGCTGTGTTAGTCAACAATTTTTAGTAACAAAAAACTATTGCAGTCAACAGTTGGTTGCAACAATAATATATGATAGTCATATATAGGAACAGTTGGAAGTGACAGAAAACTGTGGTTGTCAACAGTTGAGAGTGACAGTTAGCTGTAATAGTCAACAGTTGGTAGTGACCATTAGCTGTGGCAGTCAACAGTTGGTAGTGACGATAAGCTGTAGTAGCCAACAGTTGATAGTGACAGTAAGAAGTTGTAGACAACAATAACTGTTGGTAGTGACACAGCAAGCTGTGGTAGTCAAAAACTAGTACTGAAAGTAAGCTCTAGTAGTCAACTGTTGGAAGTGACAGTTAAATGTGGTAGTCAACTGTTGGAAGTGAGAGTAAGCTTTGGTAGTCTACAGTTGGAAGTTAAAGCTATTGTAGTCACCAATTGGTACTGAAAATAAGCTGTGGTAGTCAACACTTGGTAGTGACAGTTAGTTGTGGGTGTCAAAAGTTGGTAATGTAAGTAGGCTGTGGTAGTCACCAGTTGAATGTGACAGTAAGCTGTGGTAGTCATCTGCAAGTAATGGAAGTAAGGTGTGGCAACTATCGACCAGTTAAAGGTGGCTTTTCATACTGAATCAAATAAACAAGTCACTATCTGAATAAAATATTTTTATTTGCCCCAAATATTTCTTACATGAATTAACCTAACAACATCTCCTTTCTCAAAATAATACAGAAATTTGAATTAAGTACATGGATACTACAGGGTTTACAAGAATAATCTTAGTGATACAAAGAAAATCAAACAACATAGATAACCAAGTATAAATGGATCAAATTTGGTTAGGAGTCTGTCCACACATTGATTATATGAATTTTTTGTAACATGACGTCTTCAGTGATATAGTAAATGATAAATCTTTATATTACACAGTTTCAGGTAAATCTACAGAGTATAGTTTTAAAATTCACAATCCCAAAACTTTTAACAACCTGTTCAATTAATCATGTCTCACTTCTGATTTTGTTGACAGGTAAAACTAGAGTTCAAGGGAGAAATGATATAATGGTTTCTCAACACATTTTTTTAACTAAAGGGGAAAAGGTCAACAATGTCAAAGCATTTGGAATGTTTATAGTATTGGAACTAAATGATATGTTCTGAGAGTTTTGATACAAAAAAATTAATAATATTAGACATTTAAAAAATATTTCATACCAGATCAATGGCATTTCAACGAAATCAATTCAGCACCAAACATATTATTTATGTTATTCACACCAAACCAAAATTTCAATTATACGAGGGCTGTTCGAAAATTATTGAGACATTGTGTATATTTTACTTTCTAATGAACAACTTTCGGTGAAAATTTGTATATACGTTTGACATACATTAAGAATTAATAAAAGCAAAAAATATTTTACAAATATTGAATATTTCCTTTCCAATGGTATATAAATGCGTCATTAGTAGGGGTACCCGGAGCAGTCTCGAAATCAGATATTGAAAATATGTAACTCCAACGTTCTAACTCTTAGTGGACCCATAATAAGAGCGAAAATAATTCTGTTTATGTGTATAATTTTTTAATTCTAATTCATTTTGTGCAACTTTGATAGAATTTTGATCAGGAATACAGAGATCATAAAAATAATAAGCGCGGTAGAGAAATCTGCTAAGAACAAAAAAATGGATTTTGACGTCAAGGGCGGAGCAGTGAACATACCTAAAATTTTGTGTAGCACAATGTAGAACTCTTTTCCAGACACAACGACCTGCTAAAATAATAACTACGAGAAACAAAATAATGTGTTAGGGTTTGTTATTTCATTGGTATACATTTTTTTTTTTTACAGATAATTCAACCAGAGTAAAATCAAAAGCTCCGGATGACCATAAGTTATTACGTATGGTATTAATATCGTTACGGTATCAATATCATTGACCCGCGTTGCATAAATCGGCACTAAATGATTTTAAATCATCTTTTCCCACAAATGAAAATATTACACTCGGGTAGCAACAGCATACATTTTTAAGGAATAGTTTACTAAAAGAGACTGTTTGATTTTTGTACTGTTATTTGTAATAACAAAGAAGGAAAAAGATTAAACACTTCCCGTTTTACATGCGAAACCATCCCTGGCTGGCGTGACGTTAAAATGACGTAGTGATGCTGCTCCGGGTTGATAGACATATGCATGTTTACTATTTCACTGAAACTTTTCTTATTATCATAGAAATTAGAAATTTTGCATAAGTGTTTTTTTCGTTCTGTATGAAATGTTGATGAATTTTCCAGAAATTATCTCCGTCCTTTATGGAGTAAATGTAATTGTCTCAATAATTTCCGAACAGCCCTCGTATGTATTTTTTAAAAAAATAAAATCCTATATAAATTGCATTGAATATTCTTTCTGTTAGTTTTTGCAAATTTACAGTTTAGTTCTGCACTGCAGAAATAAATTTTTTACATGATAACAACCTCATGAAACTCGAATATAATGTTATGAGACCCTCAAAAACATAATTACTTATAACAACATGGTGCATGAGTGACATTTGAGGATAATTGATACTTTTTTGATGATCTTCACATTTAAAAAATATTTTTCCGCAAATCATATACAGTTTTGAAACACAGCTTTTTCTCTCAATTTTTTAATACAATTTTAAGTGTCATTTGTCAATCTTAATAAAAATAAATTAAAAAATGTCTTTCCTTTTCTTCACAACAAGTTTTGGAAAATGTGGAAAATGAAATTGGGAGGGTTCTGCCATTTACTTCCATAAGAGCTAACAACACTCTTGTCGAACTGTTCTAAGAATCAGGTTGGTTTGGTAGATCAGGTAGTTCGCACTGATAAAAACACTCTGGTTCCTAAAACGAAAATAAAATAATTCTCAGTTCATTAAATCATACAGAATATTTCCTGTCTTTGGGTTTGAAGAAAAATAATCAAAGGGGAAATCAAGTCCTTGTTTATAAATATTGTTGTTTACTTTCTAAGTGAGATTCCATTAAAACAATTTATCAATGGACTTTTACGAGAAGCACTGACTTTTACAGTTGACTGTTTACTTGGACATTTAAACATTCACATCTGCGGCGATACAGAATTGATTATGGAAAAGAAAACCCTTCTAGTGGTCATAGTAATGGTGTTAGGGGCACTTGTATGTGAAGGCTGAATTTGAGGGTAGGATAGTTGTCGTTTTCTTCAAGGAAAACTTATCTGTGCTTTGTAATTGCCCATTATTTTCATTGAATTATGTGTTGAGCTAAATAATTATATGGTAAAAGAGCTTCCGTACACTGTCCTAGTGTGAGAGTAATTCATCAACAGTAAAAGTCAATGCTTCTCGTAAAAGTTCATTAGAAACATTATACTGTAAAGCTAATACTAAGACAATGTGGGAGAGAAATGTAAGGCCTTCACTTACTGGTTTGTGTCTCGGAAAAATTCTTTCAACATGTTGCTGAATTTTTTGGAATAGCGAACAAACTCTTTTTTCCTGTCCTCAAGAATCTGAAACATTAAAATGATCGATAAACTTGATATGATAATAGACTTTCTTCCATAAAGAAGGATATTAATGGATGAAAAGTGTTAGCCACTTTAAGATACTGGTATTTTTAAACAGGTTCAAAGGTTCAAGATAATATTGTTAAATCATGACACTTTACTTATAATGATGTAAATAGGATATCATGGGTGTTTTACTCATTTGATATATGCATAATCAGCTGAACCCCCCTTTCATATATGTAACTAGCTTTCCTATACTTTCTTCTAAAACATTGTGTCCATAGGTTGGTAAAAAGAATTGAAATTGATTAGAACATCAATACTTCTATTCAGAATTTATATTAATACCCTGTCCCAAAATAAAAGGTCCTTAACATGTTTAATCTACCATTTTTAAAAATAAACCTTTGATATCAATTTCACAGGGGTTCTGCATAATAGAGCATTTTTAAGGGACGTTGTATAAGGATATACACATGTAAAAATAGGTTAAAGTTATTCAATGAAGTTTGTGTGTTACTTCAAGATTGTATCCAATACTGACTTAAAATCTTTGAGTCACAGGTATATGTGTGGAAAGAAATCTATATATTGTACAGTAATTATAAAGTTCAGTCAATGAAAAAATATTGGTTTTCATAAAATTAAATTCTAAATATCTATTATGATAAACTCATTCAAGATGTATAGTTATCTTAGCCAGCAGAAACAAAAACTTTCCTGGCAATAGGCAGACATGAATAGAGAATTAACTTACAGAGTATAGTAATACTAGAAGAAAAGTCAAGATCGAGGCTTCATTTACTCCTTTACAGAGTTAATAGGGCTCATTTAACATGCAGAATACACGTGTTTTAAAACAATGTAAAGCATAAAAAGCATACTGACAATTATATGTCTCGAAGCTTAATTTACATATTTCAATGCATATATGACTTGGTGTAAAACAATTATGATTCAATCTGATTTACCATTTCACTTACATGTATTTGTATAAAAAAAAATAGATTATCATTAATCACTGGAATCCATAAAATATAGATGGCACACACAGTACATCCCTTACCATTTGACATACGTTTCATAATATTTCCCATTTTCATGCACTTTGAAATTTGCTTCCCAAAACCATATGCAGAATATTATTATGTCTGTTCATTTTACAGTATGAATAGCATAACATTTTCATCAACTTACAAGAAGAAAAATAACAACTTATCACTTTTAAAATATTTAATGTATAAAATTATGTATGCCTTGTGAGACAAGATGCCTCAGACCAGAATATATCTGATAAACTATTTGTGGAACTTTCATCTTTCTCATTATCCCTAGAATACTGTACAGTGGACCTTCAGATATCCGGACGCTTCAGTTTCCGGACGATTATTCATGGGAACAGAATTTTTTAATGTTATTTTGTCTCATTTAACTTGCAATTCAGATATCCGGACTCTTCACATATACTTATTGTATGCACATACCGGTTGACTTCTTTACAATGTATCAGTAGAGTAACATTTTATGGACGGGTTTGATTCAAACTAATATAAAATCTTTATTAATTAAATATTTACATTAAAACTTTATATACTATTACCTCTATTCATTTTAACTATCATTCAGATTTATATGTATCCAATACTTAACAAACGTTTGAAACTCATTTTGAATATGAGGATACACAAGATTTATGCCCCCCCAAAAAAGAATTTAGAAATCTCATTTGACATTTGAAGTTTAAACAAAGCTTAAATAATTTTAAATCTACAATGGAAAACAACACATTAAGTTGTATTTGTAAGATTTTCATATCTTTGACTGAAAAAATTAAAATAGAGATATCAATACATAAAATTTTGTTGATTTCATTTCATTTTTAAAGATTTTATTACAAGTGTAACATTACTTTTGGATTAACTCTCATAACATTTTCCTCAGGCTACTTCACTAACTTATGATGTGTTGAGTAAAAGTTTTCCTGTTTTAGGATTTACGTATTTACAGGAAAGAAATAATAACAAAGCAGCATATAGTTCTGATCACATGAAGATATAAATAGTGCTAAGACTGACAGAGGGAGGTGCGTTGGATAATGGAAGAGCAACTTACCAGAAGTTTCTGTTGTGAGTACAACAACCAAGTCAGTGGGGGGTAAGATCAATGTTAACAACAGCTTTATCTTATCCATGTTAATCAAGCAGTTCAAATTAAAATAATTAAATAGAGATGGTGCATTAAATAAATACATACATCAATCAAGACTAGGATTTTTAAAAAATGTATTTTTAATAAAAGATGCCATTCAAATGTTAGCAGTAGTATATGTGTACTGAATAAAACCCCAGAATCACACACAGCTATGATCCACCCTGGCCAATCACTCACCTGTTTACTGCCATTGTCTGCGGCAGGAACCTCCGCTATCACTCGGTTCACAGCGTCCAGCAGGCGCTTTATAGCACTGGCTATTTCTCTACAGATAAAACATTTTAATGACTTTAATAGAGGATTAGTGTTGTACACACATTGTTACATTGAATTCTCACAATGATACATGTGTTTGTGTTAAAAGAAATCAAGTCACTCCTTTTTACTACTTAAGGTCAGACGACACGTTCCTCAAATTTATGTTTTGTATCTCGTGGTATTATACAACAAATATTCATATTTGTTGTTCTCTTCTTATTTCTACATTGTTTGAAAAATGTTTTTAAATAGAAGTACATCAAAAAATTGTGACATAGGCCATTTGGAATATTACCCATAAGGGTTATATAAGAAATATGACCCTGTGGTAGCTTGTCCAAATGCCTGGTAAGGTACCCTAATTTTTTGTGAGGAAGCTTGTTTTAATACCTATACTTCAATGACAAATTCTTAGGAAAAGTTATATATTTTTGAGGAACGTGTCGTCTGACCTTAAGGGGGTCAACAATTGATTTTTTTTATCAACCACCACATATAACTTAAATTTTGGAATATGATATCTTAAGCTGTCAACTATCTTTGCATGGGCAAAGAAAAATTTCATAAATTTGCTTTAAAATTTGATCATATCATTATATCTTTATATGGAGCTCTTCTTCTAATGAAGATCAAAATAGTCTAAAAATGGCAACAACCACCCAGCCCCTTTAGGTAATTCTTTTCTTCCAGTAATTTTTTTTTTTAAATACTAATGTATAATGTAAAATGTATAATGTAAAAGTAGATGTACAGCGAAATATATGCACTGTAAGCATGGTAGCAGAAATTAATTCCTTGAGATGAATTTTAGTTTGTGAAAGTAAAAGATTCATCCCATAATTTCATAGTTTTTTCAAATTGTCAAATACAAAACATTTCAAATCAATCTTTAAATTATGTCTGTCTGAAACACTCTAATAATGTTTATGTGATAAGGAATTCTTTTAAACCTTCTGATGTCTTATAAAACATGTCCAACATGTCCCTGCCCTCTTAACCTTTATGAACATTTAAGGAACGTTTTTAAGTTTTGTGTGAGTTATTGGTGTGTGAATCACACAGATTTGTCACAGTATTCATATCAATTTCACTGTTGGCTTACTACAAAAACACAGCAAATGTAAATATTTAAATGTTTTACTTAATGAACGTTTAAATATGTTTGTAAGTTGTCAATATCTTTACTTGATTGTCTCTAGAAACTGTTTCCTGTCATAAATCTGCTCCGGAATTCGACTGAGGATCTTCTTCAGAGCCATGGCGCATTTGTTTAGCTCCTGGAATGTGGGCTCTTGTCTGGAAATGCGTAATTCTGAAAAATAAATGATACAGTATTATACTATAATAGGAATGAGAAGTATTAGAATGTTATAAATCATTTTAGTCACCAAATTACTGTGAATATCTTTAATTCACATTCCAGCCTACTTTACCTACATGTACAATCCTGAGAATCACATAACATTCTCTCTAACTCACCTTGAAATTCCATAGATCAACCTTACCTTCTTTGTAATAGACCCTTCACTTTTACAGGGCAAAATGATATACTTTGGTGAAATATGACATATAAGTAATTGTTGAATATACATCATTTAATTATCTATCAACCAAAACTCCACCAAACGTTATTATTTTGCCCTGCAGAAGAGCAGCACTGCAGCTACCGTGAAGGGGCTAATAACTATTGTTGCAAGATTGGACCAAACTTACTAATGATTGAATTGGAAGCATACAATAGATTATATGATCATTAGTTTGAACTTCAATTTAAAGGTGAATATTTGTCAAATTAACCATGAAATATTCAGATACTGTAGACGTACTTATTTCCACGGGGTCATAATTCCGCGGGATCCCAATTTTCTTTTAATCCGCGGATTGAAAATTACGCGGATTTCTCAGAATGTCACTATATACCTTGTATTTATATTGAGTTCGCTTGGACAAATTTCCGCGGAAAATTTGTCACCGCGTACAGAGCGTAAATTAATACCACGCGGAAAAAAGTACTTCTACAGTATCATTGTACTAAATAAAAACAATTCTGATAATGTTAAAAGATAAACCAAATTATGTTAAAAATTTTCATTAAACAAAAAAGAAGACTTTCAATTAAAAAATTTTCTTTCGTTGCCGACATGCTGCCTTCTGTGATGATTTTTCGATATGTTGGCCACTATCATAACAACACTAGTACAATGTAATAACCCACCCTCACAATCCTGAGACCCTCCGAGCCTTAACAAAGTCTCACACAGATCAAATTTGTCGTGAATTTCTGCCTTTTTGAGGACTCCCTTCACATAGTCATACGCAAATCCAGGTAGTGTGTTGTCAACCTGAAACAAGCAGGTGTCAGATAAACAGAAGTGTATCATACACTGGCCATTCCTACTACAGTAAAACTCTTTTATTACGAACACGGATATTTCGAATTCACGGATATATCCAAGTCATCTCAGATCCCCAGGTATATGAATTTAATGAATTTCGTATAAGGTTATAGCAAATTATGGATACAGCAGAGTAATTTCATGGGTCCCAGTGACTTCGATATAACCGAGTTTTGCTGTATATGTATATGTGTGCCACTTTAGTTGTAAATCAAACAGAAACCTGCTGTAATCTGTTTCTCCTCTATCAATTATCGTTTTTTTCTCTTTTGGAGATTGAATTTTTTGTATTTAGGAATTGGTATGTATGTTTAAAAATAGTGTTTAAATACTTTTGAAAAATTTTGATATTTGATTAAGACTTATAAAGAAGTGCCGGGAATGGACAATTTTTGTTTTGTTAAAAACAAAATTTAACTGTCAAGTTCACAATATACATGATTCTAAAGGTCAAAGTTATTAAAGGGGAATAAAAATCACTTCTTTGTAAACATATTAATTTGTTAATTATTGATGTGTTTGCTATAAGCATATTTTACAGTAAATGTATCAAGATAATGTTTACATACTTTTGTAAAAGCTGCTCTCAGTGTTTGTGCTGCAGAAACATCTTTCTTTTCAAGCTGTAATGTGAAGTATTCAAAATTATGTTAAAATGGAATAACTTTAGAACAGAAATTACAGTTTTACTTTAACTCTTGAACTAGTTATTCTTGGAGTGACTCAAATTTGCAGAGAAATACTGTAAACACATACAATTTTTGTGTAAGAAAAGTATCTTTGAGGATTTACAATAAAATAACGCAATAAAACATATATTCCTCATGTATTCATCTGCACATTCTTACATTACAAGTAAAACCCATTACCCTCTCCAGTACTGGCCCTAAGACAACATCCACAATCATTTTGGCATAAAGATTCTTATTACTATCCCCCATTGTCATGGTTTGTAGATCTACAGTTGAATAAAAGTACCAAGAATCCTTGTGTCACATCTGGGGATAAATCAACTGCAAAACACAGAAAAAAAAACATTTAAAAAATAGGTAAACATCATGAACATGGATCAATCTCACAGATTCTACAAAACATAAGACGATCATTAATTCATAAATAACATATTGTAGTGCATGAGTGGTCCTGGAAATGCTAGGCATGAATTGCCCAGCCACCTCACAAAGTACACGGCTCACACACTGGGTGTGACATGTACAGCTTCTAACTTACTTTTTCTGTTAAGCAGAACAGAAGTGTTTCTCTAAGCTCGGTTATTGTTTACTATTGTTAAGTATATTGTTATTGCCGGCTCTTTTAAACCTGATAAATTGTGGATTGTTTCATCATAATCTTTTTCCGTTTCTACCATCATCGCATTTTACAGTTAATTAATATATAGAGAAACATTATATTGGTGCTGTGTGCAGGGTCAATGTAACGTTTCTTTATATCAACTACTATTAAATTTCATATCGTTTCATCAGAGTTTTTCAATTTCCGCAATCACCACTTTTCATCATTAGTGAAATATAGAGAACCCCTATAAAACATAATATTATGTAACGTTAAACAATTACATAAAATTTTTGGATAAATACAAAATCAGATAACTCTCCTCAAGAGATTTTTTATTATTTGACAACTTTTATGAAGAACATGGAAACAGGTTTTAAAAGAACATTCTTGACCCATGCAATCCATACACGTAAGGTCTGAAGTAAAACAATGCTAATAAGAAACATATCATTGAGTATACATAAAACTGACTTTCAAACAGTTTGCTATTAGCCATTATTTTCAAATATCCCGTAAAATTAAACTATGCAGATTTTGTTCAACTACCTCAGTACCTGAACGTTTAATCAAACCTAGTACTCGTTGGGTACAACAATTAAGTTGGAAATTTAAAAGAAAACGTCATACTTTTTTTTACGAAAACAATGTTTGATATATTTAAGCTAATCATATGATCCTCTTTTTATCCAAGTGTGAAATTTTACTGACCACACCTACAACAGTAGATCTACCTCAACTCTCAAGATCAAAGGAAAACAGACCCTCCTTCAACACACCTCGTATCTGCTTACTTTAATAAAGCAAGCGACCAACTTCCATTGGTTAAAATGAAAGGTTAAACAGAAATACGCAAACGTACGTTTACTTCCATATGCTAACGGGAAAAACCCGAATATTGGGTAAAATAAAATACCTGTCAACAAATATTAGATCCTCGTTTGTTTTTTAAACCTCCGATTTTAAAAGAGTTCCGGAAATGTTTTCTGAATTACGCCCCTTTCCTCGCACACCGGTCTTCGAGGACATCCTCTCAGACTGGAAATTAGAATGTTTCCTCGAAATTATATAAATTTAATTTTTTTTATTAATAATTTTTGAGTAATTTATAAAATAAAATATTTGCAATATGAGTTACTATTAATACAGTGTAAAATCACGAACCAAAGAATTAATGAAAGAGTACAGCAGTTTTATGTTGCTAGTATTTATTTAGACTAGCAAATTAAAGATCAATCGACCAACTATATATTGACAAAACATAATTTGTTAACCATTTTATTTATCTAAATTCAAAATGATTTAACCCTCCATTTCCCAAATTCGTCTTGCTTCAAGTGCCCCTTCCATAGCTCGATACACTCTCTAAAGTGAAGATGGTATGATTGGGAATAGTCCTAAAAATCTGACGTTTTCCTTTTTTTTTTTCTTTTTTTTTTTTACGATTTTTTATATTTTACATGCCAGGAAAAATATAAAAATCGTAAAAAAGCCAGGAAAACGTCAGATTTTCGGACTAGATTGGGGAGTGACAATTAACATGATTTAGAAATTCGTTCTTTTCAAGACAACTTTTGAGGTGAACCCAATAAACAAAAATGTTATAAGTGCTATTAACGCTAGTCACTGAATTTCCCACAAGAAAGGTTCAATTTTTTTTTATTTTCAAGCTACGTGTGGCTTTAGAAACATGATTACACATTTTGACCATAGTAAATGCGGTTTATAGTTAAAAACACCTCTGGTGGCAATGATGTGTCTTTTTCCCTTGACCTTCAGGTTACAAAAAGCCTTTAAACATCTGGTCCATAGTATCGCAGGGGGGTGGTTAAAATTCCCTTTTTCCAAACATTGCTTTTTACCATTGAATAAATATTCATTAAAAGCTAATATAAAGAACCTCATGAAATGAAAAAAAGGAACCTTCCTGCATCCCTTCCAAGAAATGGAATTTGGATTATCACCTTTGGATACCACCCCTTTTTTCTTTTGCTTGTATAAGTTTTTCACATACAATGAAACTCTAGATTCCCTAAACATACAGTTCTAAATAATATTTTTCTTACCTTCAAAGCAGAGATCGGATCCACACAAAATATAGCGCACTTCACCCGAGTATACCCGATAGACCGGACGTATTTCATAGCGATCCGGATTTCTTTCTTTAATAGTGTTCTTATAAATTCCCAATTCAACATGTAACTTGTAAATATATATACTATAACACTATATGAGATGGGTAATTAAACAGAAAAATATATTTCTCTCTAGAAAATCCTAATAAATTAACTGGGCAACAGGTACTAGGTAAGACCTGCAAATATAAGATTCCTCTCCAAATAAAGGAAGTCAAGACTAATAATCTGAATGAAAATCATAGGCTAACAGTTACATTATAGTTTAAGAATCCGGGAAATTTCTTTGATATAATATACAAAAACTTCTCTGACGTGGCGCAGTGGTTAAAACTTTTGCTCTAGAATCGCGGTCGAATCCCACTGCGACACGAACCGTTCCTTTGGATGAGACCGTATAAACTTAGGTCCCGTGTCGCAGTAGTTGCTGACGTGAAAATCATCCTTCACTGCATAATTCCGTTAGTGTCGAGTAGGGGTCTATTTGCAGACATCCACAGGCAAGTGGCGGCATCTCAATATGAGTGAAAATTCTAGAGAGGAACGTAAAACAATATTCAATCAATCAATCAATTAATCAATCCACCGGCAATTTAAGTGGTGGCGTTTAAAGATGATTTAAAATTTTTCATAAGGACGTTAAACAACAAACAAAAGATGTAGGTTAATCTTTCTTTATAGTTACTTATAATAAATAATTCATCATATCGCAGTCAAATAAAGACTTAAAAATGTGCAATTTAAACAGAACAATGTATTGAAACATTCATCATACATTTTGTAAAAACAATTTACAAGTAACATGTATTTTAACTCGGCAAACTGTGATAGAATTGATATATTTTCATATTTGTCGATATATGTCTGTTTATCACATCATAATTTTAAAGTTACCTACACAAAAGTGGTCTTAATAAACTTTTAATAGAAAACCAAAATTCATTAGTAGTTCAGACACTACGAGATCTCTCGTTATCTGCCTGACAGCATTGTAGACGTAAATATTTGTTGTAATATTTGTGGTAAGTTTGTGGTGTCCAGACAGATGAAGGCGTGGCCTGTAGGTAACTGTCTCATCAGCTGACTCGCCTGGTCCTCCAGGGAACCAATAAACACCACATACGCATTCACTTTATCGTTTTTCTTCAAAATTTCCCCAAACTTTCTAGGAGAAATTCCGTATCTGTCAAAATTGGCATCGCTAAGAATGATCAGGAAATGTTCGTCTGCTTCTTCTTGTGCCAGTTCGTCTGAAGCATGTTTTGTGGCCATTAGCGTCGTATCACCGCTCATGCAGAACTGGGAGTGCGCGTGCATGGTTTTTAGGACAATGAGACGCTCTTTGTTATTGGTGGGTACCTTCTCCTTGTCTACCAGCACTACCTTATGATCCTCGCCAGAATGCCCGTAGATATCATACTTAAATTTGTCTTCATACTTTTCCAAAGCTTCCATCATCATCAGAGTGGCCTCCATTTCGCGGTTAAGTCGTCCATCATATCCATTAAAGCGGTACATACTTCCCGAGACATCCACCAACAAGCGGATCCTCTTAGGTTTCTCCTGGGGTGTTCCTAACTCAGGGTCTTTTTCTCCTCTTCGTTTGTAAATAGATTTCTCGCCTGTAATGCCCTCGATCAGTTTTGAATCATCTAAGTCGCCATAAGCTTGATTTTTCAGCCATTGTCTTTCCTTTCCCTTTGCCTGAAGACTGTCGAGAATAACCCGTAGTGATGATACCTGATTTCTAACGTTCTTAGAGAATCCCTCATACACATCAGCGTCGTATTCACTCATGTTAATTTCCCGTAGCCTCTCTTTGAATGCTTTCCGCGCAATATCCCGCGCAGCTTCTCTCACGTGATCTGGCACTGAGTCTTTTTCATGCTGAGGAACCTGGTAAACTTTGTGACCTGCGTCCAATCGATATGGCCCACCAATTCCACCTAGACCTGTTATGAGAAACAAATGCGTGTAACACTTAGCAATCTTAAATATTAAAAAAACAGTGCATTATACCGTTTTTAACATAATTACCTGCAGTATTACTACCACCAGTACCACCTGCCCACGTGTTTCCACCATGATGAGGTGCATTTTTAGGGTCAATTTTCCCATGCTTTGGACCGTCTGCTTTCCGACCACTTTCTCGCTCTTTGGTTATCTAAGAATTGAAATTCATATGCAATATCGCATAACCTATTAAGTTTACAGAAATCTAAATGATACTCAGAGATACATGTAACTAATTTACACAGCAGTTTAATACCTGAAGCTGTTTTCCATCGTCAAATCCCATCATGTTCTTCCATTCTCTCAATGACCGCTCCAGATTTACCAGCGCCGTCTCCCACGTTCGTATGCATCCACCAACATCCACCGTTACCAAGCCGTCCTCGCTCATGGGCGCCACAAATAAGTTCGAGTCAGCAATGGAGGACATCCATGAGAGATACGGCGACTGGCGGGTGGCAGGAGGGACTGGAATATAACGAAGGACGTGGTTCACTGGGTCTATCACCTCCAGATAACCGCTAACATCTCGAGATCTCTCCGAGCTGGACAGGGCAGACTCAGGAACTTTCCATGTGGGCAGGCCTTCCACGTTTTGACCTGATTCCGGAAGACAGACGATATGAGAACGTTTTGTTGGATTCACTTCTGGCTTAGCGGTAGATGACCCAAAAAGACCAAAAGCAGGCGTGCTAATTATTTCCTTAGCTTGTGATTTAGATTCTGGTAGTGGCTCTCTTGGAGAACTATAAACATCAGCAGCTGTTGAGTCTGGAAATCCCTGCAAAACGGAAACGTACGAATCCCGTAACACAGACGTTCTGTTTGGTCCCGCGTCATCATTTTTTAGAGCAAGCTTTAAATGTGCATCATTGAGTGGCACAGACGACAATTCTCGAACTACTGCACCATCACCACTTTCATTAATAGGATACAGAGAGAATGAGTTATCTTCTGCCATTTTGACCAAAAACTTCTCGTCCTTATCACTGCTTAGTAACCATTGATCTGCGCCTGCCTGATGCGCCCTGCTGATTACAAGAGGGACGTCTACAGAGTGAGCGTACTTTCCTGTCACAGCCACAATATTGTCTCCCCCCTCCTTGTAAAACAAGATGGTTCCTTTTGCATCTGGGAGTGTGCTCGGGCACATCCGGTAAGGATTGGGTGTCTGCACTGTTGCAGGAAATCGCCTTTTTTCAATGGGCATCTCCGGAAGGGCGTGTGAGGATAGCCTACACACTTCGCCCGTATTAAAGTTGACAACAAGGATAGAGTTAGTGACTTCCTCGTGAAGAAACACATTGGAATCGAGAGGTTCCGCCAGAGGGGCGATTCTGACTCGTGGACGGTAGGATCCTGTTGTTGATGGGAACATGTCGTAGAGATCTATAACGGTGCAGGTTGACAATTTTGGGTTTACTGAAAATAATCCGATGGGGTTAGCTGTTACAATATGGACGATGTCAAATTTCCCTGCCGTTTGATTGGTGGCCTTAGTGACAGACACGTCACTGATTACATTGGTCTCATGCATGGGGATTGTCCAGTACGATTCCTGCTCGGTAAAAAGCGACGCGCGGGCAGTATTTTTGTCCAAAGCAAGAGACTGTGGAAATACTTCTACCGGGCCTTTAATGGTAATCTCGCTCGTCTCAACAGGCAAACTCATCATCGCTGTCCGCCGTTTTGCCTCTGGTCTTTGAATTGTCCAAGTTCCCACCTTAGTAAATGGAGGAAGAGGAAATTCTTTGGCAAGATTGACTTCTGCTCGGGATATTCCATATGGTACACCATGTTTATGCATGGTTTTAATGATCGTTTCTTGCAATTCCTTACTATAGGCGTCAAAGTCAAAAACGTTTTTAACGACTGTTCTGAGGCCATCATTCGGGTATTTCTCCATGTGTCTTACAATGTTGACAACCTCTCTTGTTGAATACGGGTAAGAAATCAAACCTTGGTCCGCCATGTTTCGAAGTTCTCCAAAAGCATTAACCAATTTCTCCAATGTAGCTTTGGATACATTGGGGCCGTACTGTTGCAGCATAGACATTTCCGATTCCATGTCAGGATTCAAAATTGCATGACAACTAAAGATGTCTCCCATAGCTCCGAAGAAATCATTTCCAAGAAAAGGGAACCCAGGCCTGTTTGCTAGGACAATCATCCGAAAATCGGGATGTCCTACGATTGTGTTGTCTAATGAAACGTGTCCAGACTTGTGCGATACGATTCTTCTCCCGTCTGCTAAATGCATTTCACCGGATTCAATGAGAGTTTTCAGTATGCAGGTTACATGGGTAGGTGCTTTATCTGCCTCGTCTACTACAAGTACATGACCCATTTTGACTGCACGCACAAGAGGCGAATCTTCAAACACAATAATGCCGTCTTTAACTGTTGGTTGTAAGGTCAGAGTCTGGACCGTTGTGTCTCGGTGGAGCTGGATGTACTCACGAGGTCTGTTCATCAAGTGAAGGAAACGATCAACTATCTTGTTCTTCCCAACTCCTTGATTACCGACTAACAACAGGTGCTCGCCCAGTACAAAATCCTTTAACATATCCTCCATGACAGCTAAATGCTGGGGATTCTCGTAGAAGAGAACATCAGGGACCTTGGTTTTGTTTTCGGGGTTAAACACTGGTACTGAGGTATCTCCTATAGTTAAAGTCCCATCTTTCACTGAACACGTGATGATACGATCGGGATTGTTGTTTGTGTCGACTTCCTGTTTCGGCATTGCCTTGATGTCGGCAGCTTCCATGGTCTGTTCTAGGCTATCGCGAGGTAACCTGGGAAGAAAACTTGACATACAAGCTTTCTGAATTATGCCATGTAGATCTTTGGATGGAAAATTAGCTAAACGTCTGGCAATTCTTATTAATTGACGAGTGGAAAGTGAAGCAGAAATCGACACTAAAGCTGGATCGGTAGATTTTCGGAGATGATGCACAAAATTCAAAAGTTTTCCTAAATCAGGGCACTTAGGGACAACTTTTGTCACGACATCCTTTTCTTCCGTTAAGGACAATGGTCTCAGATGATGAAAGAGGAACATGGTCAACATTTCCGGTGTCATCCATTGCTGAGAAGAACTCCCAGGAACAGGAGGTTCGGACAAGGCAACGATTCGGAAAGAAGGGTGAATGGGATAAACCTGGCGATCTTTCATATCCTGGTCAGTTAATTTATTATCCGCTTTTATTTGTTCATAGCGATCGTTTCTCAGTAGCCGTGTTCCATCAAATAGCTGGAGCTCCCTGTCGTGAATTAGTCGGTGAAGAACTGCAAAAGATCCTTGGTTTATACGGTGTAGACCGTCAAGTACCGCTAAACGACCGTTTAAGGCCGCCTCTACAAGCGGAGACATCATCCAAGTGGTGTCACCATTTGGCTCTGTGATTCGTTTCTGAAGAAGATCTCGTGAAGTCATATCCTGATACAACATTATTGGTTCCAATTCGTATCCTAAAAGCTGAGCAAATCTTTCTACCAAAATACTTTTGCCACAACCACGAGAACCAATAATACAGAAATCTTGAGCAGCATGAGCTTGAATTAATTCAACCAAAACAGAGTTATGATACGGGGTAGGAATGAACGATTCACTGTTACCATTAGTTTCTAAACACCCTCTTATAACATCAATACTTGAAGTGTTAGTTCCTACAGATACAAGGTTATCATTTTTGTTTTCAACTGATGTAATTTGACCTTTATTAACATACTTATCATTGTGTTTCAAACTGAATTTTTTAAGGAGATTTTTCACCGAGGCAATCCCTTCTTTGTTTAGAATAACAGTAAATGGATAGAGTTTGTCTAAAACTTCTGTGACATCTAAGTTGGGGTCTGCTTTTAACATTTTTACTGCACCTGATACGTTTGAGATAGGGAAATCTGGCAAGCCCAATGCTGAAGATTCATGGGAATTTACAGCAGCCCCAAATGACAAAATCTGTGAGATTTTTTCTGTTGGGATTCCTGAAAACTCTTCTTGTAGACATTCTAGTTGCTCTTTAAAAGGCAAAGCATTAATTTCACAAGCCTGAAACCTGGATCGCAAAGGAGGATCTAGTGCATTTCCACGATATCGTGGAACTGGGTGACCAAGGGCAATAACTCTGAAATTTTCATCAACTCGGACTAGCTTCAATGCATCTAACTCTTCTTTAGAATGATCAGTCAACAATTTGTCATATCTCTCAGCAGACATTAAAAACCTTCCATCGTCTAACTGCATTTCTCTGTTTTCCAAAAGATTATTTAAGATAGGTAAAACATTTCTCTCGGCTTTTTCAATGCCTTCCAGCACCAGTACTCTTCCTTGAATGGCGGCTTTAACAGCTGGTTGGTCGTGGTAGTAAGCGGTACCTGACACAATCTCTCGCCGCTGTTTGATGTCAGTTTCTGTTGTGTCACGTGACAGAGAGACATACTCCACTTCCCGTCGGGTCAGTTCCAGGTACATCATGGCCACCTGTCTTCTCAAAGGTCCAGGTCCACCTGTAAGGATATTTCAAGATTCAAAACATTTCAATGAGCAAAAGAGAGAGGGGGTACAGATAGAATTAGATTGATAAAATAATGAAATCAACAACTTTACAAATGATAACTTAGTGGCTGTGTTTTAAGACAACTGCAGGAATAAAGACAATTTTACATTCATGTATTAGATAAGATGCCTACCAATCAGAAATACATCCTGTTTAAGGCCATCCTTCTGCATGATCCATTTTAGGTGGTGCAAGACTGCCTGTGGTGGCTTCTCTTGTAGATGCCGCACGGGAACCACTTCCACATTTGCTGGCTGTCTGGTTGCTATGGATATGTCCCCGATAGATACCCGCTCTGCACCACCTTCAGTCTGACCGGAACACCGGCGAATGGTGAGAAGACTGTCTTTCTTCTGCGGGCCATCTCTCAGAATATTCCTTAGGACCTGTTAATTTAAATAAGTATTAATTAAATAGGGCTTGAACAATATATCCATATATCGAGATATCTGTGAGGACAATATGCATATTGATACATATGAAGAAACATCGAATTATCGCCCAAAAAATCTTACTTCTGTTTTTCTTTGTTTATTTAACATTTGGATTTTAATATATCAAATAAATTAGCTAAAAATAAATATAGATATGAAATAAATAATAATTAACACCACTGGAGTAAAATATTTTTGTTTTACAATATATAAAAAGCTATTTTGAATAAATTATTCTTATTTGCAAAGAAATAATTTGCTTATTTCAATGCAAATATAAATTTTATAAGCAATTAAACATATCGTATCGTGAGTTGTGGCTCAAATATTGTGATACGTATCGATATAGAAAAGGTTGTTTCATCCCAGCCCTACAATCATGATAATTAAATATTTATTTTGGTCAAGAGCACTACAGAGCTTATGTTACTTTGTTTTAAAAATCCAACTTTAAAAAAGAATTTCTGATTCTGAAGTAAAGTCATTATAAGCATTTCACATTTTCAAGCATCGTTATAAACAATTTCTTCTAAATTCACCAAATTTTCTAAAAAATAACCAGATCACTTGTTTGAGTAAAACAGTGCCTCTTATTTAGAAAATTTCTACTCAGTCAAAAGTTCTTTTTTTTTCTTAGAGTACAACATTTCATGCGTATATAATGCTTCATAGATACTATACTTCTATTACCATAATCAATTTCCGGGTTTAGTTAATAATAGGACAGTACAAAACACAACTGTCAAAATCACAGGCACCTGAAGTATGGAAACCGATAATACGATTTACAGTCAAGTCGTACACAAACCGAGTCATACACAAACTGAGTCGTACACAAAAAGTCAACTCGTACACAAAAATCAGAAGTCAACTCGTACACAAACTATTGTCAATAGTACATAGGTTTTCCTAAGTGATATAAGGTATAGTTTTTCCTCGGTGTATAAGAATTGAGGAGTCAACTCGTACACAAAGGTTTTTCTTGTGCATTTTAAATTTTTAATCAACTTTATGCATCTGATTTTCCTTTACCATATGCGCAGATTATTAAGATTATATTTGTTTGTTTTGTTTTGTTTTTTCCCGGCGTTATTAAATCTGAGGTGTCAGCTCCTCACACACTCCCTGACATAACTGAGAAGTCGTGTGAGGGTGTGTGTGTGTGTTTTATTTTATTCTATGGATTTAGTTGTAAATATATTTTATGTCTTAGACAACTGAATTTTATTTCTAATTATTAAGCTTCATCGCAACAAGATATGTTAATTTTACATTAGTCTTCTTTTTATCAATGCAAGTATTATTTGTGGATATATATAAAGCGTGATATACTTTAGATAGGAAAGTTAGAATTTTCATGACAGCATAACGGATATCGTTATATACAAAATTTAGGCTAGATATAATAAATGCCATCAAAATACATTGTAAGATTTTAATGGTATACAATTGCAAACAATTTTTTAAAAAAACTATCAATTTTAATTTTTTTTCTTGTAATCTCTTAAGAAATGAAGAAATTTGGACCAAATTAGGAGCATTTCATAATTAGCGTTTGCTGCAGATCCAACAGATCGAAGAGACCACTGCGCTTGTGTTGGTTTAACAATAATTGTATGAATACCTTATAAGAGAAGCCACGGTTGAATAGGGTTGATTTAAAATGTCAAGCCACTAACCATGCTTTTGAAAAAAAAATCTAAAAAAATAAATAAAAGCATTTTTCTTTGTTCTTATTATATTTTTTCTGGATTATACATTATTCACATAGAATTGATTCCTAACAGTTGTAAATAAAACCCAAAGTAGATGAATTAATTTAGTATTTATCAAAATTAAGAATTAAAGAAGAAAAGTAAAACTTCTCTTCGCTTTTATGTATTTACTTTTTTATAGATTAACCATTATTTGTCTAAGATTAATTCATAACATTTGTAGATCTATATAAGTGTTGTGTACGAGTTGACTTCTAGGCCGTGTACGAGTTGACCTTTTTTGTGTTCGAGTTGACTTTTTGTGTACGACTTGGTTTGTGTACGACTCGGTTTGTGTACGACTTGACTGGACACCGATAATACCCCCCCCTTTTTTTTTAATGGAAAAAAAAAGGTAAGAGTGCATAATACCTCGAAAGTATAAAATTTCCCCGTCAAACACATCTATATGTCATTATGTGCAAGCAGATTGTACTTTTTCTCACGTTTAAAGAATGGCCCTATTCGGTATTAAAAAAATACACAAGGTACGAAACAAAGTTGTAAACAAACGGGGGTTCCCCACTTCGAGACAGATTTCCAAGGTAATAACAGTGTTACCTATCATAATTTTGCAAACACTTTGTCTGGGAGATGTTCTTTTACTAGTCTCTTACACCTAAACCCCGCCATTGGTGGTTAATATGCCGTAATTGGACGATTCATTAATCGGATACATAAAATTTTCTCCATTGGCAGTGTTGGAGGAGGTTTTGGAGCTGCTTTTCTGTTTTCTCTTACATTTTTTTTTTCATTAAAAAAATTGGGGGAGGGTATTATCCATACTTCAGGTGCCTGTGGTCAAAATTACAAGAATTGAAGACATTGAAAAAAGTGTACATCGTTAAACCAGGATTGACATTTGACAATGTACAAAATGTGTAAAAACAATGTAGATTTTAAATATGCAATGTATAGGTTTTAACCTAACAATCAAATGGGAGATTCTGTTGCGAATTATGTAACTTCATACAGTGCGAAATGCCTCTAAGATTCTTTCAACTGTTGCACGTAAAACAACTCATTTCTAAAGCCTCACCTGTAAGCGGGAGTTGGAGCGATTGCCGCTCATCCGTCTGAGCCAGGACATAGATCTGGAGGATCTATTTTATCTCATTCTGAAGTCACAAACTGGGACGACAACGGTTTACAGTTCAAAGTCCTTCGCCTCTCATGGACGCAGACATATTGGATTTGTTGATGCTGGTTTCCCGAACCCGATTATTAAGGAACCATATTAGTAGATTTTTGCAAGTTATGCTATATGCATGTTTTGTTTTGTATTGCTTTGCTTGTTTGTTTTTTCCAGATCACATGTTTGTTAAAAAATAATACGGAGTTATTTATATTTAATTACACAATTTGTAATAGATTAAAATATTCTTTGCATTAGTAAATTCATTTTTCCTCATTTATTTTCCCTATGTAATTCCTGCGGAAATAAGGCTGGCACCAGAGAATGTCTCTGGCTGGCACCCTATGTTGAAAATTAAGTAAATAGTTGTAATATGCAGACCTTTATAAGATACATTTTTCTCCAACTCCAAACTGATATTGGTTTTTTAATAAAAGTTTCCTTCGAGACAAATGCTCATCTTGAATTAACTTGAAAGGTACAACTTGTTTAGCCATAATCATAATGCAGGGTAGAAATGCTATTAAACCAAGTTTTTTGTAAAATGCATAGATGTTTATAGCAATCTGTCTTTAACTGATAATAATTCAATAACATTCCATGGGAAATAATCATAATTTTAATTTGTTGCTTTGTGTCGTATTCCTGTCCCTATATGTAATCGATTAAAAAAAGAATTTGTCAGAACACATGATAATAATGTCAAACATTATATGGCATGCTCGTCTTTATTCGCTGTAAAAAGCCTCAAAACTCTGCTCGCCGAGTGGAAAAGTCGAATTCAACCATGAAACGGTATTTACATTTTTTTTTATTCCTTAAAATGTATAAGTTGATCAACTTTCACTTAGAAAATGCGTAATAGGTATCATCATTAGCATTTCCTGGAAATTAATTTGAGATTTACTAATTTTCCCTATATAAAATGATTAGCTTTAAGATGATTTTGAAGAATTACCGTGGGTAAATACATGCAGACATTACTTTGAGAATTCAGTTATTATTTTTTTAATCACAAAATGCCTATAGTTTTCAGGAGCTGAGGATTGGACTAACTTTCTAAATATACCCTGTAATGCTTGTTAGCGGGAAAAGCAAGATGGCGTTCGAGGTGTGCGGACTCGATGAGAGCAGAACTTTGAGATGTAAAGGACTTACTATAGTAGCTGTTGCCCTGGATATAAATATGTGACAAGCCTGTAAGTGTTATCAATAATACTAGTGATAGGTAAAAAAAAAACCCATCGGGATGGCTGTTTTGAAGATAAATATGCATATCCACTGGACAGACCACAGCACAGGTGAGTTGTCTTCACCTTTATCATGTTCATTATGGTTCTTGTTAACAGGTCAACTGTGTAAACGCAAAGTGCAGGAGTAGACAAAAGAAATTCAGAATACAGAATGTACTTTTCGAAAAAAAAAAATCTTAACTTGAACTGTTGAATATACCAGTATTTTTTCCCCATTTAAGCAATTGGTCCAGCCCGTCTGATCAAAACTGAATCCGTCCGTTTGTGTCCAGGGTGGCGTTATTTGGGTCAGATCAACTGCTCAATATTACAATTGTATTAAATTTTATAATTCCATTTGAAGATTATAAAACATAGAACTCTCGGTCATTTAAAAAAAAAAATTCTTTACAATATCTAAGGAATATTATTCATGACTTAAAAGTTCTTAGTGATCAAACTCGATCGCAAGTTGTTAAGTCAAAAGTTTTTGCAGGAATGTATTAGTAGACCAAAAAATCATACCCATGGTATTATAAACTCTATTTCATATATGACTGTCCCTTATATATAGATTTGCGAAAAAAGTACTGTTCTTTGAACATCTGTAATTTAAACGATAACATATTGAAAGAAAATCATTGTAAAGTATTATGTAATCCTGATAATGCAGTTCATTCTAGAAGGCTGTGTGAATTTTTATATGAATGTTTTGAATTGCGTTCCAAAAATAAAGCACAATTATAATATATTTATTTAATGCATTTTTT
>PRKT01000028.1:2604487-2624634 GCA_003671525.1 Saccostrea glomerata
AGCCTCCGGGTATTGTGATTGTCTTGCCCATGACGTAAATAATGAGGATTCACCAAGCACCATCTATCGGTGGAATTGTTTTCATTACCTTGGGAATTCTATTTTTAGAGCGACTCTGAGTTTCACTGGTACACCGGCCGCCAGGATAAGCATAGTCTAAAGCAAAGATCGCGTCACATACAAGTATAAACAAACAGTTCTACTTTTTCTAAATAAACAGGATTTGTCGAATATATTTAAAATGAAGTGTATATAAATACATTTCCTACAGAATATGTAAAAAAAAAATGTGATTTTCTGTTAATTTTTTTATCAGGAGATTTTGTTCCAACAGACGAGGATAAAGCGCGTTTTACAATATGCCGAGCCTTTCCCACCGATTCTCACACCAAAACAAGAACAAGAAGAAATGTAGTGGCGGATCTAGAGGGAGTTTGGGGAGTTTTAACATCCGCGGAGAGTGATCGAGGAGCCCCACTTATCAATTGATTCTTTTATTAAAGTAAAAACTATCCCTAGTTACAGATAAGTTTAAACTTTAGTTTTATATTTAATTGTAAAAACTTCCACCAGAATTCGCCTGTATCAAACGAAGTATGGAGACGCAGATGACTATATGCAATGTACCTGTATTATGTATTGAAGAAAATCCTGCAAAATGCATGCAAATGTTTTATGTCACAGGGAAAAATATAAGATATTTTAATAATAGATCAAAAATGTCAGTTAAAATGGAATTTTTTGTGCTTGATTGCTGTTTGTAATTTCATTAAGGTCTTCCGTTTCCAACGGAAGACCTTCTACTGATTCTGTTGGTAAAGATTATTATTCTTTTTTTTTCTTCCACTTCCTAGACGCCAACTTTGAAGCCTCATATCTCACTCATTTCTCAATTGATTTCGCTCAAATTTTCAGAGGTACTAGAAGTTACTAAACTCTATCAGAATACTGTCGAAAATTTCAAAAAGTCACTTCCGGTTTTGAGTTATTTCCCTTTAAACGAAAATTTATTTGCTTTCGTTTCCAGACAAAGGCTCAGAGACCGCTAAAGCTGGAGCAGAAATTCTACTGATTTTTGATAAAAGAGGGATTGAAGTTGTGCACATCGGTTTTTGTTTTTCGATTTCTCTATTCAAAATGGCGCTATATAGGGGTCAAAAATTAGAACGCTTAAAAAGCCAAAAATTACTCATATTTTGCTTTTTATCTTCTAAACTAAAAATATTTTGTTAAAATATATAGAACATAACTTGTGCAGAATTAGAAGATCTTTCAAATGATATCACTAAAAAAGGGCTGGCCCCTAAAATTAAGGGCCAAGAGGGGCCAAAAGTATTTTATTTATATCTCAAAAAGTATTGAGAATTTGTAATACCTCAAAGAAGCAAAGTTGTTCAAAATGTCAAGCTCAGTCTATTGAGGCCGTCAAAGTACGTCCGGCAACGTCACTTCCGGCCAAACCGGAAGTAGTCGGAAAACGCATAATTTGCCATTCTTGACAAGTTTTTGGGTAACATCTGTCACTGGGAGCATAAAGATTAAATTTCCGTCCGTCGTCGCCACTTCCGGTCAAACCGGAAGTAGCAAAAAATTGCTGATTTTAGCATTAAATAACAGAGATTTAGAGGTTTAAACAATTTTAGGATGCTATTACTCATTTTTTGTAAAAAATGAAAGTTACTTCCTGTCAAACAGGACGGAAGACCTTCTTGTTGCTTTGCAACGAGCTTTGCTCTAGTTCCTTTTCTAATTTCTTCTTGAAAGGACCGATAAATTGGTTTGCAGCCGATTTTTGACGCTTGCGTCAATAGGTTTCTTGTGAGTTTTGTAATCTGACAAGGATCGATGAATAAACAAATGCATAGTATTTTTATTTGTAGGAATATTTACAGTCTAGTTTTGAATTGTTTATTTGATACGTATAATTTTAGGAAACACATGAAAATAAATTTACACTTTCTACAAGCGGTTTGAGTGTTTGGCGTACCCTCATATTACCAGGGTAGATAAGAGAGAAACAAACGGCAACTCTGATATTGAGATCAATATGCATCTGTTACGTTTGACCCTTGGTTACAACCCAAATATTGGTTCATAGGATTTACATGATTTATCACATTATATCCTGATTAATAATTAAAAATTATATCTTCTGAAATAAGTTGTTTTATTGTCATATCGTTTATCCTTATTTGCTTTTGATACTTGTGTTTTACCTCTTTCACATTTCAAACTTTAATTATTTTTTTATATACAAGATTACATGTATTTCTTATCATTGGTATTCATGTCAATTTTTTTACCCTACATCATTGGTAAACTGATTGTTTTAACAGAGTTCCTGAAAAGCAGAAATCATAGTTATATATTTATAACTTTTTCTCTACATAATTTGTAATCATGTCTAATTGTTAATGATTGTTTTAAACAGATAAACTGAAAAGGACAACCATTTCCACTGGTATACGAGTAAAGAAAGACATTTTTGGGGTTAAATCTGTCATATGATAAAATACTACATTTAATACTTCCAGAAATATTGGTTGTCAAATTTGTCAAGATATATCTTTGTTCTTGTAAGCAATACTATACAGTACTGTAGTTCTCCAAAAACAAAAACTTTTGAAATAGCGACTCTTATGAATTTTATTGTTCTGTTTACATAAAGTAAGAAAGCATAATATTTTATTCCACTCAAAAAATTGTGTTCTGGCACGAACATTTATTGCATGTTATAATGAAGTTGTATTACTTAAAAAAAATTCTGTGTTGCTTTCAAGCTAGGTCACCCCATTTTGTATCACAAAGGTTTAAGACAAACTGTACTATATTATGTTGTTCATTTCCAATTATCTGGCTGCTTCTTTTTCCATGTTGGCTCATGTCATAACATTATTACAATAAGGCCGAGAAATTTTGATGTTGGTATCTGTTACATGTCATAATTATGTTAACAGTAGGTCTCTGTGACCTATAAATAAGATATCTTGAAATATGGAAACTCCTGACTGGCTGAGGCCTAGTGCTGAATCCAGAAATTCTGAAAAAGGGGGACCAGTTTGAGGTCAGGGGAGGGGCCCACAGCCACAATTAAAACATTCATTTATCAAATATTGTGCATTTGCCTAAATCCGCCAGTGGGCTCATGACTAGAACATACTAGACCTACATTCATCAAACCGGGCCTGGGGGCATAAATCTTAGACAAGCTCACTTTTTATCTCAGTCTCACTTTTCCACTCTATATTCCTTAAGTGAGACTGAGATAAAAAGTGAGCCCGTCTAAGTTTTATGTCAACCAGGCCTAGTCAATTACTGTTTCTTACGTTGAAGTACGTTTAATATTGAAAGTATTTGATCTGAATAACAGTGAACTTTAATCAAGGTGAAGTTTACATTACAAAGATGAAATAATAATATCCGAACAAC
The DNA here is from genome assembly GCA_003671525.1 of Saccostrea glomerata. NCBI lineage: Eukaryota > Metazoa > Mollusca > Bivalvia > Ostreida > Ostreidae > Saccostrea > Saccostrea glomerata. Next base: position 2,607,917 of record PRKT01000028.1, read on the forward strand.
CTCATGACTATTGGAGTATCCTTTTAAAAAATGTTGAATTGATAAAAACTACACATTATTCCTCATAATATTCTTTACAGCAATGTATGACAAATATATTTCTTTTGTGTCTTCTCATATATGAAGCCTCCGTCTAACAGTACTTTCAGTACTTTGATTCCATATGTGTGTGTCTTTAGATGCTCCTGTTTTGGTTTCTTTTCTGCAAACAAATATGAATTTTAACTAGCATTTTAATACCATTGATTGCATAGGCAAAAGGAAGTTAAAAATCAAAATATCAAGTAATTTTTTTTCAATGTGACTTTTTCATTTCATGTTTATGTTTCATTCTTTTTTTTTAATTGCATTCCACGCAAGGGGTAATTAAAGATAAAATAATAAATAATTTGTGTCAAATAACACTTCCTTAAAATTCTCCCCGGAGGTTCCTAGTGAACTTTTGACAACGATTTTCAAAAGAATTTGTTTTTTAAAAGTAAAAAAGTATAATTAAAAATTTTGCAGTTTTTAGAAATCCTATTAACCTTATTTCAAGATATTGTCAGCTTTTCTGCACGCGTTGTGCATCGTTTAGTTTTCTGAGCTACGGTCGCCGAGTAAGAGTCGATCTTTACCGTGCAGATTAATTCAGTGACAGGACGCTGAGACCGGTCCTTCCGATGAGATTTTATAAACCGAGGTGCCCTGCGTGTCGCAGTATAGTAATTGACACGAGAAAAATCCCTTATTACTCGATGGCCCTTGGTGCCAAGTATAGGTATATAATATGCAGCTTGCTACCGGTAGAGGTGGCGTCTTAATATGAGTAAAATAAATTGTCGATTATCATCATCGTCCTTTACACCCTGTGGCGTGTAGGGTAGTTTATTGATTGAATATTGTTTAACGCCGACTCGGCAATTTTTCAGCCATGTTTCGGCGGATGTAACAAACTTCATCGACTCTTGTCTATCCTGGGCCAGCCTTGTCAATGATCCCCAGGTCTGGTGGATGGCTTTCATCTCTCTCTTGGTCTCCCTCTCGTTCTTTTGCCCTCTGGGGTCCATTGCAGCGCTGTTCTTCATGTCGATTTGGTGTTTTTCTTAGAACTAGTCCTATCCATCTTCATCGGCTTTAGGTAATGATGGTACCAATGTCCTCTTGTTTGCACCTGCTCAGCAGCTCTCCATTAGCAATCTCGGATGGGACCTTAAATAAGCAAGCGTTTGAATATTCTGAACTCTTTAGTTCTTACTATTTTCTCCCTTTTAATTATATGATACAATGATGCTTGTGAAAAAAAACCGTACTTAATTAAATCTTAAGGATTGAGAAAGCTGAAAACACTTAAATGAGGCTTATGATGTTTCTAATTTTATTGTTCTTACAAAGGAAAGTTAAGGCACAGTTTCCTGGCACTAGGACGCCAGGTGTATCCTAGTTTAAGTGAAACTGTGGGGTCTACAGAAAGTGACTGGTGCTCCTCAGGGGCTTGTGTTATTTAGATGATCCCGACACCCAGGGCACAATTGTGGTCCTGTTCGACGGTTTATCTGTCATGAAGGATAGAAACACCGCCCTTGAGCATCAAGTCACCAAGTAGACCTCCTAATCTATGACGAAAGGGATCCACCGAAGCGCTTGGTGCTGGAAGGTAAAACTCGTACTTTAATACTAGTATTGCTATGACGGACACTTTGGTCGAATCCTTCCTTTTAAAGCTTATCGATGCTACTCGTGTTTTCCTTGACACGAAGAAACTTCGCTTCTGGGCGCCAGGGTGTACTCTATCTATTTTTATTTAACTTTTAAGTCGGGTTAAGGAGAAGTTCCAAGTACCACGCTGTTGACTTTTGTCACTTATATTAATCCGACATAGTGTGCACGAGTTAACCCCTCTTGTGTAAAAATATACTATGTTCACAAAGTTTCTAGGTTGTAGGGTGTAAAATAGAGACGGCCAGGTTTGTGAAAGGGGGAGGGGGGTCTAGTGTAAAAAGGAACAATGAAGGGAAACTTCTGGGTTAAAGGGTATTAACTATACCAATACATAAGTTAATCGTAAGTGGCGAGGAAGCCCGACAAGCACGTAAATGAGGTTTGTGGGTGCTTCTTATTTGTTTCGGCCAACAAAGGAAAGTTAAGGCACAGTTTCCTCGAACTTGGACGCCAGGTGTATCCTAGTTATGTAAAGCTGTGAGGGTCTAGGGAAAATGGCTGGTGCTCCTACAAGGACATGTGTTAGGAAGCTTAACCAAACACCTAGGGCCCAATTGTGGCCCTGTTCGACAGTTCTTGTGTCGAAAATGGCAAAAAACAACACTGTCCTGGATCACCAAGAATCCAAGTAGACCTCCTTCCTAAATCATACGAAAGGCATCCACCAAGAGCGCCTGGTGCATGAAGGTAAAACTCGTGCCTTAATATTGCTGAGCCAGACATATGATTGCCACTTAATCGAGCTCCTTCCTTTAAAGCTTATAGATGCTACTCTTGTTTTCCATGACACGGAGGCATAATGCTTGTCGGCAAGTGGGTATGTAAATCCAACAAAGTATTCACGATTGAGCCCCTTATTGTCAAAGGCTCTTGTGCGAAAAGAGACAATATAGACAAAGATTCTTGGTTGTAGGGTGTCAACTAGAGACGCCCAGGGGGAGGGGGTGAGGATCTAGAGAAAAATAGGACAATTAATGTAGGCAAAACTACTGGGTTAAAGGGTGTTAACTTAACCATACGTACGTTAACTCCAAGTGGTGAGAAAGCGCGACAAGCACTTGTAAGAGACTTGTAGGCGCTTCTAATTTGTTTCGGTGTAACAAAGGAAAATTAAGGCACAGTTTCCTGGCACCAGGACGCCCGGTGTATCCTAGTTGATGTGAAACTGTGGGGTCTAGAGAAAGTGACTGGTGCTCCTACAAGGCCTTGTGTTATTTCACTGACCCTGACACTTAGGGCCCAATTGTGGCCCTGTTCGACAGTTCTTGTGTCGAAAATGGCAAAAACACTGTCCTTGAGCACCAAGTTTCCACGTCGACCTCCTTTCTAAATCATACGAAAGGCATCCACCAAGAGCGCCTGGTGCACGAAGGTAAAACTCGTGCCTTAATATTGCTGAGCCAGACATATGATTGCCACTTCTTTCTTTAAAGCTTATTGATGCTACTCTTCTTTTCGATGGCACGGAGGCATAATGCTTGTCGGCAAGTGGGTAGGCTCTTTTTTAAAAAAAAAAAATTATTCTACTTTTCAAGTCGTGTTAGGAAAAAGGTCCACGCACACCACCTATGATTTTTTGCCACGAATACTATTATGTAAATCTGACACAGTATGCACTATTTAACCCCTTAATTTGGAGGCTCGTTTGCAAAAAGAGACAATGAAGACAACGTTTCTTGGTTGTACGGTGTCAACTAGATACGCCCATGTAGGGCCGGGGCGGGGGATCTACAACAAAAAAGGACACTTAATGTAAGCAAAACTTCTGGTCCGTAGAGTGTTATGCAGTTTGAATACAAGCCCTCCTTTTCAATACTGAACTCATTTGTGTTTTATTCCTAGCCAATGTGCTTTGGTAAGCGATGTGGCCCATGGACCTCTCTTTTAAAGATGTGTAAGTTTACACCCCACCGCCCCTTAAACAATCTGAATGTCTGCGAGGTAATTAATTATGTGTGAAATCATTTTCAATAAATTTTTAAGTAAAAGTTAGTTGTTACTTTTTTGTTTGCTTTTACAACCAATTGTATTTTGTCGGTTGCAACCTAAAGATTTTACATTCTTAATTCTTATATCTCTGTTAGGCTTTTTTGTCTCCATAAATTAGTATTCAATACATACAACTGTGTTACACATTCTGTAAAAAGAACTTGAATTGTGTTATAAAAAAAATCAAAAATACGTTCTATCCATTGTTTGAATGATAACAAAATTTAAAAGTTATCTTAATTTTTTGTACTGAAACAAACACAGCACGACCGCATACTGTTTTGAGTTCTAGGTTAAAAGCGTTTAACTCTTGACAAGGAAATATATGGTCGAAGGTCTTAAATTCGACAGGGTCCGAATTTCGACGGTTTCATTCTTTTGTTTATATAGATCTGGTTCATTCGGCTGGTCTGTGTAAACATAGTACCCCTGTAGACTTGCGATCATATAACCTATATCATGGATGAAAATGCATTTCAAACAGGAAAAAATTCGCTTCATAGCTAGGTAAACAATTTCTGCCTTGCGTAAAATCACTTTTCGATACAAATATGAAATCTGATTACTTGTATATGTTTGCTACAAATAACTTGACAAAATGCCGTCTGCATAGACTGCACAATTCAGAAATGAAAATTCGTGCGAGAAAGTTATTGAAAACAAGGCCAAGCCAATTTTATTTTGAGTTTATAAGAACTATATTTTTAACAAAGAAAATAATGAATTAATAATATCTTGAATTAAAAACACAATGACTAAGTGTATTGTTATACTTAAATTTTAATGATTTTTGGTAATTATAAAATTTATTTGTAATTTTTTTCTATAAAAAATAAAATACTTCTTTCCTTTTAATCAAGTACTACATTGAATCTTAAGATAGAATTATTTCAATGCTTAGAATTTTATGTTTTGTTTCTTTTAAACGTTTCCACTATTTCATACCTTTTAAAACAAATTTCATTCTTTACTTACATTAAAAAGTACTAATAATAACTCTATATGGTATTATATGTAAAACAAAAAAAATGAAAAATAAAATGCAGTTTGTATAAAGCGAGGTTATACGAGGGTTGATCCAAAAGTAATGTCACAACTTCGATAAAATTGCTATAAATCGACGTAAAACAACAAAATTACACATGATAAAAGCTTAATTAATTTCAAATCAGACTTGAAAAATTCAAAGGAATATGATGTATACTTTCCAAAATATAAGATTTTAAACAATGTGCGTTTATGGTAGTCGCCGCACCTAAATATAACGTCATATGACGTATATGCACCGTCATTCTTTCAAGCGTTTAACCTAATATTTCATCACAAAATATTTGTGATTCGCAAAGACTTTCACCAGTTGTACTTTCTTTAAGAATTCTTAGTACCACTATACACTCAATCTTTTCATAATTAAGCCCTTTGTCAAAATATTTTGAACAGTAGCAGAATGCAAACTTAAAATTCACATGTCACTCTATCCCTCTGTGTGTTCCCTAAATATAACGTCATATGACGTATATGCACCGTCATTCTTTCAAGCGTTTAACCTAATATTTCATCACAAAATATTTGTGATTCGCAAAGACTTTCACCAGTTGTACTTTCTTTAAGAATTCTTGGTACCACTATACACTCAATCTTTTCATAATTAAGCCCTTTGTCAAAATATTTTGAACAGTAGCAGAATGCAAACTTAAAATTCACATGTCACTCTATCCCTCTGTGTGTTTTGACAACGTCAGACACCATTGAATGTTTCGTCTGATCTCCTATCTTTCGGTCTTCTTGTCCTCTGCCGATCATTCAATGACCCACCATCCGACCAAAATTGCTGAAATCATCTATTACGAAGTCTCTCATTTATATTCTTTATTCTGTGAGTCTTATTTATTAAAACAACTGTCGCTAGTGATGGTTCCTATATTTTGAAGCAAAAATGCAGTACACTTCGTCGAGCCGTTTTTTTATTTATCATTTCGACAATTTCGACAATCCCTTTGTTCACTTCAACAGAGTAAAACAACAATGTGTATGATCACAAATACCAATGCCGTCATTTAATTTTCAATAAAGGACTAGAAATTGACTTGAATTGTGTCTTTTTAAAAAATGAGAGATTAGGTGCTTTTTTTAGAATCTTTTTAATGTGTTTGTATTTTTCATTCTAACAAAAAATACACTTTAAAACTTGACGTTGAGTTGTGACGCGGCGACACCCCCTATGCTCTATATTTCAAACATCTATAAAATAAATTCAAATGAACATAATTAAATGAGAATTTCAATTTTAATTAGATTTGTATTTGTGCATCTTTTGGTATATTGTATTTGATAATATGGCGCCAAATATAAAAGATATGGACACTGTGTCATTACTTTTGGATCAACCCTCGTATTACCTTACCTATTGTGTATATTTGTTGGCTGATTCTATATAAAGATATATCAAACTTGTACATGCTGTACACGTCATATTGGTGTGTATATTGGAAGTTTACGCCATCAGAAATTTTCAGTGACATAAATATATTCACAAAATGGGCCCAGTACGATGGAATGAAGAATGGGGTGCCTTGTCGATATTGAGTCACCTAAAATACTGTTGCAGCACTCACTGTCAGCTTATCTGCCTAATATGACTAATTCCTCTGTCCTCATTGCATTCAGGAGTGACAAAATGATGAAAACAAATGTTAAATTTATAATTTTTGCCATTGATTAACCTTATATTGAAAAGAAATAATCTAATTTCATTTCTACTAAAAATTTGTTTTGCTTTGCACTCCTGATTGCTTGCATATCGATCGATGACGTAACCGTCGAAATTAGGACCCGGTAATGGCGGCGCCCATTGTTTATATGTCACTTTTGAACTAATCGCCAATAGAAGAAGATGAGACTAACTGGATAAATCTTTACACAGGAAAGAATACAATTTGAATGATGTATTTACCGCTCAATTTATTTCATTGGATTCTTGTTTACATAAAAAAATATTGCAACCCATTGAAAGACCGTCGAAATATGGGCACACGAGGGTATATTTGTTTACTTCTGAATCCTTCTGTCCACATGCCACGGACACCCGGGTCATGGTCAGTTTTATCACTTGATTAATTGACATGTTGGAAAGGATTTGTAGGGTTTTCAGATTTCTCTCAGCGTGTTCAATCCGTGGACGAAGAACGGACCGTAGTCATATGTCGATAGGGTAAGTTTTTGTTTTTCGGATTGATATTGTAAAAATAATCTTGAAGTATCTCATCTTGAATGATTTTGTTGTAACGTACCTTTATATGAATCTTCATAATTATCATTATTGCATAATCAAATAATTCTGATAAAGCGATGTGATATGTTTTCATGACAAGTTTGAAACTCCATATTTATCTTATGTATGACTTCTTTCATTGTATACAGTAAGGTTTCAGAGACTGCCACAAGAAAGAACAGTTTAATTTCTCATTCTTAGGTAACTTCAAATTGAATCAAACTTGTAAAAAATATGTTCGTAGGAATGCACAATTCAAGACTTCCTTCGGCTATTACGTACATTTCTCAAATTGGAAAACAGGTGTATACCCAACAGACTTTCAGCAAACTCTATGCCCTTCTTATTCTAGACTTACATAAATGATTCATTTGGTGCAGTATTTAAAAGATTTGATGTAGTCTGCCTGGCGCAGTGATTAGAGCGATTGCTCTAGAATAACGAGTGTTGAACATTTCGTCGCGGGTTCGAATGCACTACGGGACGCGGAGACTGTATAAACAAAGGTCCCATGTCGCAGGAGATGCTGGCACAAAAATAATCCGCCACTGTTCAATGGACATTAATGACGAACTTAGGTTAAAATTTGCAGCCCTCCACTGGCAAGTGTTGGCGTCTCCATTTGAGTGAAACATTCTTGAGAGGAAATTTAAGCAACATAAATACAAACCAAATAGATTTGCTTCAGATTTTTATCGGCGAACCAAGGTTCGATTCCCGTTTGCCATATGTACGTACATACACATGTATTACAAGCAGTAACTGTTCCTTCGCAAAGAATTAAAGTCACAGGTCTTTTGAATGGGTCCTTATTTTTTGTCCTCCATCGTCGTGAAAGCGAGGGTACATTAACTCATTTGTCTGTCAGTCAGTTTGTCCATCTGCAAAAAAAAAAAATTAACCTTGTTCATACATGAACTCTGTGAATGAGACGAGATACCGGGTATGGTTTTAATATTACACGTATACATTACTTGTTACAAGACCTTTCCAAATATACTATGATTTTTTAAAACGTGACCTTGACGTTAAAGTTTCACCTTATTTTAAGAAAATTAAAATTACTTTAAATTGGACATAACTTTTGAAAGATATGACTTTCATATTACACATGTTATGGAGTATATTACATAAGACAAGCATTTTCAAATATAGTATGCGTATTGACCATTTAGCTTGACCTTGAAAATTGACCGACTTTTCAAAAATGTTATCTTTTCTCATAACTTTTGATTGAGAACAAATACTAGGGCTTTCTGACATTTGCGTTACCTTTGACAAGATGTTCCCTAGAATGTTATGATTTCTGAACGTTGACCTTGATGTTAGACCTTATTTTAAAAAAAAATAACTTAGGTGATTACTTATGATTTACATTTGATGGGGAGTTCATACTTGACACTATATGCTACAAACAAGCAAAGTCAAAGAACTATGGTCCACTGCTTTTGGTGCCCTTGTAGGTGAGATGTCATTATTTATGGTACCGGTATATTGTGTCAGATATGAACGCCCTATTATATGTCATTCAAAGTTAATCACATAAGTTGATTTTTTTTTTAAAAATACATCAAACATAAAGGTCAAGGTCAAGGGGTCTGAAATCATAGCATGCTCGCAAATATCTTGTCATAGGTAAAGTACAAGTCAAATAAGATAGCTCTTTCTCTTCTCCATCAAAAGTTATAAGGAAAAAGTAACATTTTTGAAAAGAGGGTCAAACGTCAAGGTTCAAGGTCATGGAGTAAAATTCATTGTGTATTTATAAATGTCATGTCACAGGTACTATACATGTGAAATGTGAAGCCATAATTCCTCATTCATAAGTTATGGCCAAGGGTAAAGGGTTTTTAAAAGAAGGCCAAACTGACAGGCAAAGGTCACCAGGTCATCAAAGATAATAGTATTTTTTAGAAAGATCATATCACAGGTAATTCACATATATGATATTATTGTCCTTACTTTTCTCATTTTTGTGTTTTTGTGACAGACTGACAGACGAATAAGATTTAATGTACCCTCGCTTTCGCGAAGGCAGGGGACAATAATGGCATCCCATCCACTTAAGACAACAAAAGCAGGGGGATCACAATTCCTTGAATTAGCTTGTTTGCAATGAGTGGATATTTATATTGTTTAGTCGTCACACATTATCGCCAATAATCAGTATAGTTTGTTATACATTACGTAATAGAATATTTTGATCAGCTAGGTTTAAAATATGTTTTCACTTAAGCTTAACTTCGATTGATTTATAATGGTGAAGTCTTGATCAAAGATTGTCGTAACATGTTATTCATATAATCATATATTTACAGTAATCAATTACTGGTACAGATCACGATACACATGAACAATGACTTTTAAATACGAAGGCACCATTAAAGAACATTCACGCAGAAAGTGTGATCATGATCCAGTTTCTGAGAAAGATGACGCTATGGCTCTCGATCCCGAGGTTAGACAAAACCCAACTGATCACGGCTATGCTTGGGTAATACTTGCAGGTAAGATTCCGAGTAGATTCCTATATCATACAAATGTTATAACTATATATTTACAGTCACTGAATATTCATTTTCCTTTATTTCTCATGAAAACCATTGCTGTTTATCAGTCAGTCAACACCACTTAGCAAGCTACGTGCATAGATTTCTTGTGCAACAGCTCTTCCTTCAATTATGCATACAACAATATACACATTTATATTATAATAAAAATTTAACATACATTGTATATCATTTTACTTTGAATGCTTTAGCTCACCTGAACTGAAAGCTCAAGCGAGCTTTTCTGATAACATTTTATCCGGCGTCCGTCTGTCTGTAAACTTTTCACATTTTCGACTCCTTCTGAAGAACCACTGGGTCAATTTCAACCAAATCTGTTACAAAGTATCCTTGGATAAATGGGTTTGTTGAAATGAAGGACAATGTCCTCTTTCAAGGGGGAGATGATTAGAATTAGTGAAAATTAATGACATCTTTTAATACTCGTAACACGTAAGTATAATACATAATTTAAAATACAAATTTTAAAAACTGTTTGATCTTAGTCAAAACGTAGACCACCTAAGTACACAGAACATACCTCACTTTTTCCACAGAAATGTACATGAACAAAATTATTTTATATTTTCCAGCCTCTATGGTTGCGACCTTTATAATTACCGGAACATTCCGAGCGTTTGGGGTACTGTATGTCGAACTTATTATAATGTTCCACAGCAACGCAACAATGGCGTCTTTAGTGCAGGGGATACTGATCTTCACCTCCAGTACCGGATGTAAGTAAATTACGACAATCGTAAAGTCTATCATACACTTCACCTCCAGTACCGGATGTAAGTAAATTACGACAATCGTAAAATCTATCATACACGAAACGAAAATCAAATACTCCATAATAATATTTCGCTTTGCCCCTTAAAGGACATATTAACCCCATGAAATTGGAATGAATGTCAAAACATGTATGATAATTAGTTTTCTCGAGCTCATTCTCTGATAAAAATTTAACTGAATTACCAATATTTGAACCTGGAATTTTCGAGGTTTGAAAAAGAAATTTTGGTTTGTGGGGTTTTGATTTCGTAGTTTGAGAAGTTTTGAGCAGTATTGCATTTGAAATTTAAACATTTCGTTGTTGTCATGAATTCTAATGTCTGTCCATACCTCGAAAACAACGAAAATGTAACCATCACGAAAAATTGTAATCCACAGTATTTAAGTCTATATTTGTTTTTGCTTAATGTTTCCTTACACAAAATTAATAAATTCAGACAAAAACTATGAAGATTAATGGAATGTTCTGTAAACATTTCTTTTTGATAGTTATGTTTGATTTGGCAGCTGTTCTGGTTCTTGTCTTTGGTCTGCGCCGGTTCACTCCACGGTTTTGGGTTGTACTGGGAGGACATTTCTATTTCTTTGGTTTTCTGACCAGTAGCTATGCAGTGTCAATTGAGTACCTTTTCTTCAGCTATAGTTGTTTGGTAGGTAAGTAACGGTATCTTATTTTGGTAAAAAAAATCTCAATATATCAAAAAAATTATTCATTTATAAAAATGATACATGTATTGTGTTTATTTTTTTAAGGTCTTGGGATGGCGCTTTCGTTTTCGTCAATAGTTGTCACTATGGGAAATTATTTCGATAAGAAACGAGGGTTTGCGATGGGCTTACTGATGGCAAGTGGAAGTCTCGGAAGTTTGGTTTTCGCGCCATTTTTACGCATGCTGCTAGATGAATACTCCGTTAGAGGATCTCTTTTGATTATGGCAGCCATAACCACCCACATCATTGCCTGTGGAGCCTTACTGCGCCCGCCAGCTTTTTATTCCAAAACGAGTGAAAAATGCCGTGCATCAGTTACCCAGAATGCACCCAGAGAGGAAAAAAACAGTTTAATATTTAATGGGAACAATATTTGCCAAATTAATAAACCCCTTTATTCATCAGATCCAGGTATTTTTCTTCAGAATGGAAAGTTCAGACAATTTGAGCATGGAACAAAAAGCATAAGTACCGAGATGATACATAGATCTAAAGATCTTGATGTTCAGCTAACAACTCCGCTCGGAGAATACACTATTCAAAACTTTTGTATCAGTGTATCAGCTATAGATTTGAATTCTGAGATCAAAGACAAGAAAGTGAAAATAAACGCAATCAATAAAGAACAGTTCTTTAATTTTAAGATACTGAAAAACCCCTCGTTCATGCGACTTTTATTCGCTTACACAGTTGGATCTATTGGTACAGCCCTACCGCAGAGTTATTTGCCGGCGCTGGCTATAGAACAGGAAGCGGAAGCGACGAATGCCGCACTGCTTATCACCGTCAGCAGCTTTTTCGATCTACTCGGACGCCTGCTGATTGGATACATTTCAGACAAGAGATTTGTCAAACGATCATACTTAATAGCAGTCAGCATGGCGCTAAGCGGCGTTGTGCAGTGTTTGTCTCCCTTTTATAAAGACTATTGGAGCCTTGTGTTGTTCAGTGTGTTCTACGGATTCTTTTCTAACTTTATGTCCGCCTTGTATTCCGCTACGTTGTTAGATATCCTTGGACTCGACGACTTCCGGAGCGCGCTTAGTGTAATGTATTCTGGGTATGGTATTGTGAGCGGTGCAGCATCCCCATTCATTGGTAATGTTATTATGCGTTTTTATATATTTCTCTTTTTATAATATGATAGTTAATGAATGAATGAATATGATTGACGTATGGTAGTGAATTTGGAAAAGGGTTCGGTATAAATAACATTTGATCAGACTTGCACGAAATCTTCATTACAAAGAACCATTGTGTCCTATCTCACTTTTGGATCGGACAAATTTCAATTGGGTAACGCCGAGACTGCCATTCCTTCTATAATATTGGTGGTACCCATCTCTATTCACTCTTCTTATACCATTAATGAAAATGTAATGAGACTTTCCCAGAATCCCTTTATAGCGGAGAGCCCTTGTGACCTCCCTTTTTTACATTTGATCGCAGAGATATTTAGGGTTTCACTTTCTAGCGCCTTTGGGTGCTTTGTTATTGATACTCATTTTCTTAGCTCAGTCATTGAGCTTTACTTAAGTTGATCCCCGACAGTTGCTAGTCTGTATTTAAGTTCAATGAAAATTACCATGTCGTCTTGCATCGCATACATACCACCCATACATTATTCTGTGGAAGATACATGTATATATCCGAAACATTTTTACCTTATTGACGTCCCAGGTTAAATTTTTGGTGCAGTTTTATTTTTTTGCAGTACTTATATGCCCTTCATTAGTCAGAGATACATGGGTGATTTATATATTTATTTATATAGTGTGTTTCATTGTCCTGGTCAAGGTTTCAGATGCTGCAATTTTACCAAAGAAATGACTAGATTTTGTTTTTATAGTAGGTTAGAATTTTTAAATTAATTTTTATATTTTTGGTGCAGGTCCGATTTCCAAGTATCTATAAGCCTTTTGTTGACCAAACTTGCAATGATGATACATCAAGATGTAAGGATTCATACTACCAGACTTGCTTCAGATGCTGGATCTAACTTACATTTTCCGGATGATTGAAGAGGTTCAAGTTTTGGGAGCTGTTTATGTTGACCATACTTGCATGGATGATACATTTAAGGGTGCATACTGCCAGGGTTGCTTCAGATGCTAAACAGGTTGAAGTTTTTTATATGCAGGTCTCATTTCCAAATAACTATGATACCTACATGTACGTTGATCAAACTTACATGAATGATACATATAAGGGTCCACACTAATGAACTTGCTTCGGATGCATAAAAGAAGGATATGGAAATAACGAACAGTATTCAATCTCAACGTCCATTAAACAAATATACAAAATAAGTGCAGAGCAAACACGGACCTCCGAAACATCAGAGGTGGGATCAGGTGCCATGGAGGAGTGAGCATCCCCTGCAAAAAGTGTTTCTAAATCCACAAAGTTATGTAAATTTATCCACGGTATTTCTTTAAATTTAAAGATTAAAGTTAATCATATTATAAAGATTCAAAAGGCCTATCTGAACCAAATTTGCATGGATGCTGCATCAAAGAATGAACGCTCTCAAACTTTTTCAGATGCTGGATTTGAGTTGCATTTATGGATGAGTGAATTTCTTGAATTTTTCACCCGATGGCACATGAAAACAATTTGGATCTCATTCTTATTAAGTGCATGGACCAAAACAATAGGTCTAAATGTAAATTAATCCTAGTTTCCTTTCTTAGTTTCATTTGCTTAATTTACTTTCTCTCAAAATTAAGAATTAAATGTAAAGATTAGTTCTTTTCTATTTTTTGTAGGTGACCTAAGGGACAAGACGGGAACCTATGTGACCTGCTTCTATCTATTTGGGGCCACTCATATCATCTCTTCCATTGTGTTATTTACTGAATGTATTTCATGTTCATGATGCAATGTTATTCAATGCACACTGCAGAAGAAACTTTTATATTTGGAATCCAGTGTCTTTATGCCCCGCCATGAATATGGCCGGGGCATATAGTGTTTGTCATGTCCGTCTTCCGTCCTTCCGTTTTTTTCCCGTCACGCTTTGCATTTATCTCAGTTCAAAGCTCAGTTTCAAAGAAACTATCCAAGATATTTTCATCAAACTTAAGTTCATATGCTGATTGATATTGAAAAGAGATATGCAGCTGCATCAACTTTTTTAAACCTTGACCTTTCCTTTGACCTTGACCTCACTTGTCTTTAATTAGAGTTTAGCTCAGTTATAAACATACCGTTCACACATGTTGATTCATACTGATGAGAGTTATTTAACTTCATCACCATTTTTGACCATTACCTTTCCTTTGACCATGACCTTACTTTTCTTAAATAAGTGCACTGCTCATTTTTAAAGATACCATCCAAGATAATGTCAAACTTCATATGCTGATACATACTGAAGAGCTATTCCTTAAACAAATTTCTTCTTTATTCCTGGACATCATGCAGTCAATCTGTTGGTATGATTGTACATAATCAGCATTGAGCCCTCTACCAAAATTGTGAATTTCATGGCCCAAGGATCAGGGACTCTAGTGCTAGGGCGGGGCAATATAGATTATGTAGTGAAATGCACAAATTCTTTCAAATTCTTCTTTTCTGTTCATGGTCATGAAATAAAATAACCAAATTCATAGTTTTGTTGAATAAGACTGCCTCTTTTAAAATTGTGAATTTCATGGACCCAGGGTCAGGGGTTCTAGTGCTAGTGCAGGGCTTTAAAGATTATATAGTGAAAATGAATTATTTCTTTGAAAATCTTCCGCTCTGCTCCTGAGTATTAAATAAACTAACCGGGTACATAATAATGTTGAATAAGGCTGCCTCTTCCAAAATTGTGTATTTCATGGCCCCTGGGTTAGGGGTTCTGGTGTTAGGGTGGGGCTCTATTGATTATATAGTAAAAACGTATAAATTCTTTAAAAATCTTCTTTTCTGCACCTGGGTATTTAACCAATGAACTATGTACATAGCTATGAGGAGATAGAATGCCTTTTTGAGATTTGTGAATTTCAGGGCCCCTAGGTCAGGGCTTCTTGTGTTAGGGCGGGGCTCTGATATATATATAGTGAAAATGCATTTCGTATGGATACCCCCTGATGCTTCGAACATTAGGGCATAAATTTTTGATACAAGAACTATCATTTGCAATGACTACCCATCGTCTCAAGCCACGGTCCGGGGTCCGCATATATAGCTCTCTCCAGAATGGGAGAGGATCGTATATTTTGGCCGTGGTTTGTGACGATGATGACCACCTTAACTAAAAAGGTTAAAGTACCGTACTGATAAAATGAGAGTCTAGCAAACCCACTCAATTTTACATCCTCCGCTTTAATAGAAGGTCATATTTCGGTCAGCAATTATAAAATCACGACTTCCTTTCTCTTCTGATAATTGAACTTTTGTTTTTCACTCAATATTTATTTAATTAAAATTAATCGTGTCAAAACCGCCTTATTACAATTAAATGTTTATACATGATTTGTGTAAAACCACATATTTCCTTGAGAAATCATTAACACGTTTAACGAGATTTTCCATCAATTAAATAAGTATCTTCTTTATAGGTTTCTAGTGGTTTAGGTATCAATATTTTTCATAAAATACCGACGTTACTAAACGAAATGGTGCAATGTATTTATTTCCTTATGTCCACCTTTCAGTCCTATACTAAAGGATCTTTTTCGTGCCAGCATCTACGACGATAAGGGACCTCGATTTATATGACCTCGCCCAAGGGACCGGTCTCTACGTCTTAAGTTTGGATATTCGAACCTGCGACGAAATTTAACAACTTCTTATTTCTTGCCTCTACAGCAAACACTCTTACCACTTCGCCAACATGTCATCCATTCTATTGAAGAGCTTGAATCTACTTGTCCAAACAAAATTTTATGACAAAGGGAGAACGGGCAGGAGCCTTATCTCAGAAGAAACGTTAATTATTTTTCAGATTTCTTAGAATACCAAAATAATATTTTTGGTTTTATGATTCTCGCTGTTTATTTCCACCTGTTTTAGTATTCAAGTATGAATTCTCTTTTGGGCTGGAATCTAGTGATGAGCAAAACAAGCACACGCCGTATACAACGCAGGGGTTACGCGGGAGAGTCGCTAAAAAGTGTGTTTCCAATGTATGGAAAATACACAAAGTATGATCGTCTTTGTGCAATATCTAGATCTTTTACATAAACTAAATACCAAAGGGACGACACCAATCATTGTTAAGGCATAACTTGGTCATTGTTCGGCATCATTGGCGGATCCAGAGGGGGGGTTCCGGGGGTTGGAACCCCCCCCCCCCTTTATTTTTTGCCAAGTGAAGAGAGAGAGAGAGAGAGAGGATAAAACGTTTTTCGAGATTATATGTTTGTACGTCTTATCTATTGATTGAATAGATAGATTCTCACACATTTAGTAATAGTTTCCTCCAATCACCTCCTCTATTATATTTTTTATGAGAATGGTAGAAAATATTCTACTTATTTTTATATATCTTGTATATATGATATGTAACATACGAGGTTTGATTTGATATTAGATTCCCGCGATCTTTGGCTGTGTTGGCTATCAAATAAATATGTACCGTTTTTATCATACCTTGATCAATTGAACGAACTAACATGTAACTCTTTGTTATAAAGCCCATGCCACCCGCAACCCACCCCGAAAAGGTTTTTCAAATTCTTAAAGAAAATTCTTTAAAATCTTCGGAAGTGATA
>PRKT01000028.1:2670677-2691282 GCA_003671525.1 Saccostrea glomerata
GGGGGGGGGGTTCGACAAATTAACTGTCACATATAAGTACAATATATCTTTTGAATATGGTATCTTAAGCTGTCAGTTATCATTTGACAAAGAAAAACTTCATACATTTGAGTTCTAAAATTTGATCAGTTTTGAATATCTTTATATGGAGTTCTTCTTCCAAAGGAGATCAATACAGTCACAAAATGGCCACAATCACCTAACCCCTTAACATCTACGTGTTTTTTTAAGTATCCGGTGATAAGAAATAGCCAAATATATTACATTAAAACTAAACACATATTATTGTGACTATAACGTGTCCATGTGTTATCTAATTCGTTACCTTCTTAGTGATAGGTACATTTTTCAGATGTCCTAAGTAAACCCTTAATTCAGGCTAGCCATTTCAGCTTTCAGGATTGATACAGTTCCTACAGAGCTCGCACAATGCAAATGTGTAGAATCAGGATCCCTAGCATTGTGAGATATTCTTAATTTACAATTATAGTACCTTTAGATGATTGGAGACAAAAAATCAGAATGCATTACCATAAGTTTTTTTAAATAAATTTCAAATGATTTAAATTCTTGTATTTTCAAAGAGAAATATATACAAAAACTCATCTTCACTGGCCAAGGGTTTCTGGTACGCTCCTCTCCTCATAAGCCAAGGGTTGTGAGGAGAGTAGCGTATCGAAACCATGACAAAAATTAATAAATATATCCTAGATTTTTTTCATTTAATCTAAATTTGTATTAGAAGAGGTGTACAGCACCAAATATAAACATTTAAAGTGTAGCATACAGTTACCTCTTCAACTTCAAGTGAAAAGACAAGCTCAATCTACGTCGTGTACATGTCGATAAACGGAGACTGGTCTAACACCTTCCTTTATTAAATGCACATGTCAAAGTCCGCAACAACTCGAAGGAGATGCACGTAACATAAATGAAATTCAAAAAAGGTCAAAAGAAATATGTAGATACACACCTGTTCATTGGGAAAAAAACAACCATTACAGAACAAACCGACAAATGACACGATCATAAACGGAGTCAGGAACAGAAAACTCAGACTACTACTTAGCTAAAGACCAATACATTGAGTAAACTAAAAACCTAAACACTGAGTCAGATAAAAACCAAAACACTGAGTCAGCTAAAGACCTAAACCAATAGAAAACAACATTTTTACACACACCAAACCAGATTTCCACGGAAGAAAAGAGACCACATGCTTTTGTCTTTCTTCAAAATATTTTTAGAAGTTAGATAATAAGATTTGAAGAATAAAGAATTTCCCAGATATTAACCTTGAACAACCTTGATATTTTAGTCTCAAAAACAAAAAAAAATATTATGTAAAATCAAATATTTACAGTATGTTACCGGCCCCTGTAATTGAAAAAATAGTTATTTCTTAAATGAATTTTTAATATTCATCTTAATGTAAAACTTTCATCCCCTTTATTGTGGCCCTTGGGTCATGACTTAAATAATTTAAAATCTGCAATTCTTCAGGTAGCTTCCACACAAATTTTAGAGTTTTACTGCCCCAGTGGTTCTTGAGATTTTTTAATGACCCAACCCTATTAAGCTTATTTTTGCCTTTTTTCTTGATTATCTCTTCTTGGAAGGGGACCTTTCAATGACAATAAAGAACCCCCTTTTGAAATAAGGATGCTTTGTGCCATTTTTGGATAAAATTGGCCCAGTGGTTCTTGATAACAAGTTGATTATGTGAAAAAGTTTACCGGTGGATGGACAGACAGATGGATAAACAGATGCTGAACAACTGGTTATCACTTGAGCTTTTAGCTTGGATGAGCTAAAAATGATATGTCAATGTGTTCTTAAAATGAGTTATGTACAGAAAAGACAAGGTAATAATTATAAATTATCACATAGACAATTAAGGCATGCATTGAAAATTAATTTTTAATTTGATTTTCTCATAATAGAGCGATTGAACAATCATTAAATTTACTGTATAAATTACATCACCATCTCCAATTAATGCATCTTGTTCACACTTTTAATTGCCGTCTTCAAATATATGACAGGTAAAAATCTGTTTTTCATTTAGAACATGAAATAATTATAGTTTATCACAACGGACGGATACCAGAGCTGCCTTACAGAGTTACGTTGCCGTGACTACCAGATCCTGCCGTCGGCGTAGGCAGGGTGAGCCAGTCGGTAGGCGTGGCGTTTCCAGGACTCCTCGGTTGTCCTCTGGATTAGTCGTCTGAGGTCCTGTTCTTCTTTCTGTCTTAGTTTCAGCCTCAGCTCCAGGTCCTCCCTGTTAATTATAAATCAAAAATAAAAAATTAAATATGCATGGACAGTACATTCTCCACTTGGTTGACATGGGGTAAACTACAATATATAAAACTTATATGCATTACATGAGGATTCATGCTTGCATAAACAAATATATAAAACATATAAAGAACTATCATCAATTTAAAACTAAGTGAGATGGATGGAAATGGCTGAGGAGAATGATTAAATCTAACTTACTTGGCCTTTTGAGCTGCCACAGAATGTTCATCATCATCTACTTTCACTTTCACTCTTGATATAATAAAGGATTGTCCAAAGACCTTTGCCTGCAAATAATTTTAATTACAAATATTTTAAAAGCAGTCTAAGTTTTCAAAAAATATAAGAGGAAAACTGTTCAAATTAATTCCTGCACTGAATTCTGTTAAATGTACAGTAAAGTTCTGAATTCTAAATGAATTGCATATACAGATTATCTCCTGACCTCCCCTGAGTTGTAGAAATCCACGGCTTTCCGCAGTGACTCTTCATCTGTCATTAATACCCACCCAACACCGTTAACACTGCGAGTCACCGGGTCCTGTCAATAACAAAAAAATAAAGGTTAATCTCGAATTGATAAATGGCTATAGCCAAACTTTAAAATGTTTGCCTTCTCCAGACTCAGAATGAAAAAAAAATTGTGTCAGTAGGTAGGTGAGAAATTTTTTCATGTTTTAAGCTAGTGAGTCGGGTTAAGGAAATGTTTACTTTTTTTGTAAAGAGGGCATATGCTCTGTTATTTTTAATGTTTATGTTTCACTGGGCATATTCAATTGTTTAAACTCTTACAGACAAACCGAAAGACAATACTGGTGAGTCATTTTTGTTTTCTTTCATTTCTACTCTGAATATTCTGGATCTAAGTTTTAATACCTGGTATTCTTCATTAATACACAGCAATTTTTTCTTCTTTTTGAGTAATAAGAATAAAGAATATTTTGTGAAAGGAGTGCAAGATTGTGATCATCAAATGCGTCCAGAAATTTCAATAATTTCCAGATAAAATAAGTTTTTTAATATTATATTGTGAACTGCAATGACAACATATAAGTAATGATATTTTACAGAAAATTTGAGAAAATATTAACTTGATATCTGTGTCCATGTACCTTTAATAAGTACTAGTAGTAGTACTGTAATAACATATCTTTTTGTTTTTGTAAGAAAAGACTTTTTGCTGACTGAACAACAATAAAATGGGCATGAAAATGAAATGTTCAAATAAAGATTTTGTTTTCTTTAAAAAAGAGTCAGATAGATGTAAGAGACAAACCTTCATCAGACAGACTTCGTCCAGGTTACAGTCGGCTTCCATTTCTAGTATGGCCTCCAGTTTCTGTGTGGTGGAGTTAGCTGGGAGATTGCTCAGATACAAACACCGATCTCGACTGTCTGGTAACTGTGAACAAGGGAAAGCAGTCTGTCAGTCAACTATTACATCACAGATTGTAAGGCAAATGTTATTTTACGATTTGTCGATCAAATGTTACATGCCAGTTTTTAACAAATATTACATTTGAGACATTTTGTGAGTTACTTTATTGCAACTTGTCCAAGATAGATATTACATAGCAGTTTATCAATCAGATATTACATTACAGTTTATCAGTCAGATATTGCATTACAGTTAATATGTCATATATTACATAACAGTTTAATGTAATATCTGACATATAAACTATTATGTAATATCTGACTGATAAACTGTAATGTTTTATCTGACTGATAAACTGTTATGTTATATCTGACTGATAAACTATTATGTAATAACTGAGTTATTAACTGTAATGTTATATCTGACTGATAAATTGTAATGTAATATCTGACTGATAAACTGTTATGTAATATCTGAGTTATTAACTGTAATGTAATATCTGACTGATAAATTGTAATGTAATATCTGACTGATAAACTGTTATTTAATATCTGAGTTATTAACTGTAATGTAATACATTATACATTTATTGCATGATAGTGAGGGAAATATGAAGACTTATTCAGACGAGAAAAATCATATTTCCCGCGGGCTTCGCCCGCGGGGAATATGATTTTTCTTGGCTGAATATTCATATTTACCTCACTATCATGCAATGAATTGTTTATTATACCGAAACAAGCAAAAACCTTTGAAATAAACATAAACTTTCAAATTCGACACCGCACTAAAATTCACCTTTATTTTTAACGTAAAGTTACTAAATCTATTTGGTCAACACATTATCATCAATTTTGTGACGTAAACCAGGCTATTGTGACGTCTAATACTCTCGGAAGTTTTCTTTAAATGCACGATAATCATTGCGGGAAAATGCACTAAGTATCCGAAGAGGTGGAATATGATGAAAAAAATGCTGACGGCCGTGAAATATGAAGTTTTACAGCCCGATCATGTGATCACCTAGATCCAATCAGATATTGCGTTATGTAGAATATTTATAATGAGGTATAATAATACAGTTTATCAGTCAGATATTATATTACAGTTTATCAGTCAGATATTACTGTCAGATTTTCTTAGATGGTCAGTGTGATGTTTTATTAACATTTGTCTGTCATGCAGATATCCTTTTGCAAGCATAGGCCACAATCTGAATTCCCTCTGTACAAACATTAATTATTATACATGATGATAAGCTGATATTTACATAAATGTTGACAGTTATACCTACCTCTAGCCAGGACGGGGCATCAGCTGTCGGTCGGTTCAGTCCTGTTATCATTCTCCAGTGCTCACTGGACCACACAGGAATCTCAGAACCTAGAAAATAATCCATTAAAGATTTTCTCATGTCTCTTTTTTAAAAAAAAGAATTTCAGCACATTTTTGGAGTAGTTTTCCCCCCTTACTCTGTAATGTTTGTTTCAGATGTGCCCTAAAGCTGCTGCAGGTTTTCTACTAAAACTTCTTACATGACAATATCTTTTATGCCAATTAGTGTTCTTCACTGCAGGTTGTATGTGTTTTGTACAGTATTGAATATAATATAAACTCCTATATTTAATATGCGGATTTGAAAACTAAAATTTCCTTCTATCTCTAGAGTATTGTAACAAAATAAATGTTGATTTATCACCAGTAGGGCTTTAATATTTAATATTTAGTTGAAATGTAGTTGTTGGAAAGTTTTGACAAATTAAATCTTATTGTGAGCACCCTTTAGCATCCAGTCAAAAATTTATGGCTTCTTCAAATATCTAACATTAAGCACAGACCTTATCAAGATTTAATACATTAGACCCACATTTTCCATGGACTGCAGGATAAATAACAGTGAAATGCATAATTTTAGAAAAGGCCCATCGTAATTGTTTTACAATTTCAACAAGATTGTGTAGGTGTTTGGTATTATTATATAGCTAATAAATAGTCTCTAATAAAATACTACCAAAATTCTAGAAAATTTTAGCGTTCAATATCTTGAGGTTTTATTGAACGCCGAGTTTGTATTGCGTGTATGAGTATGCCCGAAACATTCCAATTACAAGCGTTCAATATCAAACGCCCTGTTGTTAACAAAAAAAGTTGTCTGGTCAAATCCTCAGATCTAAATTAAAGAAAGGAAGTGGTATCTAGGTAAGATGGGTTTATTTTTCACACAAAAATGAAATATTTATCAAAATATAGTACGTATTAGACCCATTAAAACCTAAATAAGCAAATCATATTCTCTCAGTAGGGTCATCGGAATGATACGATATTGAACGCTTACAGGACAGACGTTAATTTAAATACCAATACTGTTTTTGAAAATCATAGGAACAAAACATAATGTGTGCATACCTGAACCTTTCAGTACGGCACAAATGGTCAAAATATCACTGTAAGGTAACAGTGGGGGTTTCTCAAGGATGTAATCCGTTTTAATCCGTACACTATCCAACATCTGACCAATGTCACCTACAAATTATACAATATATAGAGTCACTTTATATTCACAAACTCACTTACACCAGCATGCTTCAATGTTATTCATGTTAATTCTAAAAGAAATTATAAAATATTATTCCGAGTAAAAAATTCTTTATTTATCAAAACAAAATCATGACAACTAGGAAGTCTTACTTTTCAATTTTTTTTTCAAATGAAATATAGTTCAATTGTATCTGAGGGGGGTTTGCATCCATTTATGAAAGAGTTCATTTTAAAAATCTACAATTATTATAGGGAAGAGTAGAGAATTCTACCTGTTGTACCCTCCTAATTATTGTTGAGCAGAGTAGAGTTCTTTTCTGCAGTACCCCCTCCCTCCAAGTTATTATAAGGTAGAGTAGAGAATTCTTACCAATGGTACCCCCTTCCCAGTTATTATAGGGTAGAGAATTCTACCTGTGATACCCCCTCCCCATTATTATAGGGTAAAGTAGAGAATTCTGTCTGTGGTTCCCCCTCCCAGTTATAATAGGGTAGAGTAGAGAGTTGTATCTGTGGTTCCCCCCATAGTACCTGTCCCAGTTATTATAGGATACAGTAGAGAATTCTCACCTGTGATACCCCCTCCCAGAAGATTTATTGAGAAGAGATTAGTGCCTGTGTACCCCTTAAGCAGTCATTATAGTATAGGAGTTTTACTGTGTTGCCCTTACCCCTCCCACGAGTTGTTGTTGGAAAGAGAAATCTAACATATGTTTCCTCAAGCAGTCATTATAGAGTAAAGAATTCTTACCTTCATCTCCATCAGCTGTCATGGGTAAAGATTTCATACCTGTGATACCCCTGTAGCTGTTTTTGTGGGGTACAGATTTCATAGTTGCCCCCCTCCCCTAGGAGTAGTAAATTCTTACCTGTGTCCCCCCCCCTCTCAGGAGTAGTGAATTCTTACCTGTGTTACCCCCCAGCTCTGTCAGACGTACCACCAGACCCTCAGGGAGTTTAGGGAGATCACAGGAACCAGGCTCGATCTGGTCTCCTGTCTTCTTTATCTTAAAACCTGTTTGTTAATAAGAAGTTAATGAAGACTCTAAAAACTTGTTTTTATTAAATTTTTTGTTAATAAGCAAATTGACTAATTTTTGATGATTATTCACTTAAGAATTAAAGTACATTTTAACATTGACAGAAGTAACACAAACCGAGGTTTTGAGCCAGTTTGGTGTAGACCTCCACCATGTCTGGTATAGTCAGCTGTGGTGCTGTGGTCTGATTCTGTAGATACAGCGTCCTTAGTGGGGATTTCCCCCCAATCACAGACACTGCAGCCAGGAGCCCTGTCTTACCTACAATTATAAAAGTCACAGGAGTAAGGATTGCCTTACTCACATTATTGAGACTGAGATTCTGAGATACTGAGTTTAGATTGCCTTACTCACATTATTGTGACTGAGATTCTGAGCTTGGATTGCTTTACTCGCTTTATTGTGACTGAGATACTGAGCTTGGATTGCCTTACCTACATTATTGTGACTGAGATACTGAGCTTGGATAGCCTTACTCGCATTACTGAGACTGAGATTCTGAGCTTGGATTGACTTACCTACATTTTTGTGACTGAGATTCTGAGTTTGGATTGCCTTACTCACATTATTATGACTGAGATTCTGAAATACTGAGCTTGGATTGCCTTACTCTCATTATTGTGACTGAGATACTGAGCTTGGATAGCCTTACCTACATTATTGTGACTGAGATTAACGCTATGGAGCTGTGTCTTATGCTTCTTATTTGTAAATAAACTGGCTATCTGTTTTGCTCCTTCATCACCAAACTGAAAAAAAAAAATTAAAAAATAAACACAGCGAACTATTTGATAAAGTACAGTAGATTCCTACTTATACGCGACTAATTAATTATCGTGTAGTTTCACGAGAAGCAACACACGCAAAATAAAATTACTCGCTTTTATTTTTATGTTGCTGAAATCCATGTAAATTCTATTGATCAAGCGTCCATTCGCGAATTATTATTTTCGCGATTTGACGTTAGAGAGCCATTGCGCGATAATAAGTACTCGCGAAAAATAAGGAATCTACAGTACTTATATTCAGGTAGTTGTAATGATTGTCAAAGGAGGAAACAACTTGATGACTGTACCATATTACAGGTATCTGAGATGTACTGTATAATAAGACACATACTGTATTATCGGAGACATCCAATACAGCCAGTGGGTGTGTCTTGTTAGCTGCTACTGCCTCCACTAAGACCACCACTCCCGGATCCTCCAATCTGTTTCCTGCCAACTTAAGCATTTGTAGTTTTAAGCCTTCTTTGATGACGTTACAGAGTGGTTTGATATCATTGGCTGACAGAGCACAGCTACTCAGACTTAAAGTTGTCAGGTGACTTTTACTAGCTCCAGCTGAAATAATTACAAGATATTTCAGAAATTCTCCACATGGTTCAAACATTCTTGTAATTCAATAATTGTGATCCTAAGAGAATTTTTTCTTCAGAATTACAATAAGAAATTAAAATCTATTTCAATATTGCCTTTTGATATTCCAAATTTTCAAGTTTTACAGTATATTAATTCTTGATAATATAACACTTAAGTTTATATCAAAATATTTTTCCCAAGTGACAATATTGTATTAATGTCAGTATGCCATGTACAGGTCATCAAAAATATCTAAATTAATTATTAATTGTTATATTTCTCACCTAGAAGTTTCTCTAGTGTGTCAGTGTTGGCAATTTTTTGTCCATCCAGGATAAGAGTTGTCAGGTTTTTCTCAGTGAACAGTTTAGACAGATTGTAGAGATCTGGTATTTTAGATTTCCTAACATTGAGATACTGCAGACAAGGGAGATCACTGCTGATCAGCTCCTCAGGTAAACTTTTCACTCCACTACACAAACCCAGTCTTAGTTTTTGTATTGTCGAGGGACTCTCATCTCCTGACAGTAAGATTGGAAAAATGTTTTAAAAATTACATAAGGCCAAAAAAATTAATTACTAGTAATAGTTTCTCAGGCACCGCCGCATCAGTTCTAAAACGGCCGCATTGATCAATTTTATTGGAGTATTGAAAAGGGAAATAACTCAATTTTCTATTTTTCCAAGTTGAAAAAGAAAATCGAGTTATTCCCCTTTGCATAAATGTTAAGATAGACGTTTTTATTAGAAAAACAATTTATTTCTTCTAAATTTAAGGTATTCTATGAATTAACTTTTAGATAAATATTTGGAATAATATTATTTACAGTTGAATACATATCATAACTAATTTTAGATACCAAAAATTGAGAATAAGTAGATATTATCATTTTATTTAACAAATGGCTTAAAAAAGGTGTTAAAACCTGCTTCAAAAAAAAAAAGCCTGCCTGCTGCATTGAATTTTAATTTTTTGGCCTGAGAAACTATTGATTAATTTTTTTTGGCCTAAAATATATTTCTTTTTAACTTGATATTAAAATAAAATGTTTAAACAAGAAATACTTTTGTTTCACCCCTGCGTATTTAACAGGTAGCATTTAGTAAGCAGTCCATAAAATATTCTGGTGTTTAACATAGTAATTCACATTCCCTCATTAATTATAAGTAATTAAATTCGTTTCTTAATATTACTTTTTAAAGGTATGATGATACAGCCACATAATGTATTGAATCCAAAATTGTTTGATTAATTCTTACCTTTTGTAAGTTCCGCCAGGAAATGTACACATTTTCCTGTTAAGCCGTCATTACTACTGATGTCTATTTCCATCAGTGGAATCCGCCTCCCTTGGTACAGTGTCTGGAGAGCCTCGAAGAATTCATCCGTCAAGTGACTGTCACTCAAACTCAGAATCTTTAAGGAGGGCGGAGCTTCTCTGGGCGGAACAACTATATCTGTGTATATATTAATGATTTCATCGTAATTGTCTATTATTAACCTGTATTCTTTTGAACCTGCATGCCAGTAGAAATTCATTTTGACTAAAAGCTAAGGTCGTTTTATCAACCCATCTAACTTAAACAGATTCTGCATTTTTTATCCATAATACCTTTGGTATCAACAGTTGTGTCTTTAAACTTGGCACCATCAATGGATAAAACTTGTAAATTTGGATTATTAGCAGAAGCAGCAACAAAATGCAGTAAGTGGGACAGTGACTCAAACTGTTCAGAGAAAATATAATTAAAGCAAACCAAATCATTTACCTTTAGATACTTATAAGAAATATTTAATGAGTGACATGAATGAGATGACAGTTGGTTGTGTACCTCTAGTCTGTTTACATTGAGTTCACATAAGGAGGTGTTCTCCTTCACCCCCTCCAGGAGAAGGGCCGCTCCTGTCTTGTTTATCTCACAACCAGCCAATGCCAGAGAGACCAGGCCACAATTCTCCCTCTGAAAACAAAATTCTTCTGTATCAACAAGATTATTAACTTGTACGAGACAAAGCAGAGATTCATTTCTTATTTTCTATACCCATCAATATCCAATGTTTTAAACTTTGGATTATAGCTGTTTTATTACCATTTCTTATTTTTTCTGTACCCATCAATATCCACTATATTAAACTAAGGACTAACCCTTTCTTATTCAGTCTTTTCCACACTATCCAATATATTTAACTCAGACTATTCCTCACGTCCATTACCCAACAGTCTTACTGTAAAATTTTATTCATTTGGAGAAATATCCAAGTTTCATGACTTTCTTTCAATCCAGATATTTATCGTGCAGAACTATACAGTTTCTATCATGCAGAATCATGCAGTTTCTAAACTCAAGAATTGTAAATAAAAGATGCGGCGAACAATAGTAATGGTTTACAGTATCTGATAAAGTAAGATTATGAACTAACCTTTAAGACTTCACCCAATCCAGCCCCTAGAGCTGTTTTGTCTGTGACCCAGTTGTTACTGAAGTCCAGTTCTGTTAGAGACGTGTTCTCTTTTAGTCCCGCTAGGAAATCTTTCACATCAGTGGCGCCTATGTTTTCGGCTCTGTTTCAGATAATAAGGGAGTAGATAAACAGTACAATATAGAAAACAATATCAAAACATTTTTATGCATATACATGTACATGAGTTTTCTTTCTAATTACTGTATACTTACATGAAAACATTAATCATTTTTTCAGTCCTACCTGAAATTCATCAGTGATTTGTTTGTCTTCAGGGCTGGTCCAACACAGCGTGAGAAATAATCTTTTTCAAAGTAATTATTTGAGATATTGAGATAAGACATGCTGCCGTTATGACTCAGCATCAATCCAAGGCATTCCTATTTATAAATAAAGAAGTAACTAATAACAAATAGACAACAAAGCATATGGCCCAAAATGTCCACCTGCATCACCTTTCTCTTTTGACATATGAATATTTGAAATATGTATATACATTGTGATGTACAGAAAATATAAATTGTATAATTATGGTCATCACCATAAAAATGAAATCTTTCCTAGTACTGTCATCTTGAACAGACAGTTCTATAATAATTAATGCCGGCAGAATGATCAAGAAATAAAATCCAGTAACTTTCAAGGAGTTATCACAGACAAAACAAGTAGAGATGGGAATATTGTACTTACAGCGCTGTCTGTGTCAGTTTTGTTGTCGGAGAGATTCAGACACAATACAGAGGTATTGGTACACATTGCCAGACACAGGCTGCGGAAACTCTGGGGTCCCATGTCGTTGTGTGACAGGTCCAAATCCTGTAAATATATAATATATATATATCACTAGGTAAACTATCTGTAAATTTTTACTACAATTTAAAAGATTTTTCGTATGAAATTTTCTTGAGTAGTTCATACATTGAGAATCCATAAGGGATCCGAGTTACCTGGAAATTGGTCATTTTCTTGAGAATTCCGTACAGGGAGAATCCCTTATGTGATCAGAGTTACCTGTAAATTGGTCATTTTCTTGAGGAGATCGTACAGGGAGAATCCCTGGGGGAGGGCTCTTTGGAGACAGAGGGAGGTCACATTGAGGGTGACCAGCTTCATCAGACTCTGACTCTTGACCAGCTGACAGGCAGAGCTGAGAGCATCATCAAACAACTGCTGCTCCTTGTGAACCTCCGGGATCAGTCTCTCCTCAGATTCTCCGGGACTGGCACCCTCTTTGGGTTTTGTTGTCTAAAAGGAAAGCATTTTCAATACTCTAAAAACACCAAAATGTATATTTTTAATTCAATTTAATAAACAAGAAGCCCATGGGCCACATCGCTCACATGAGAATCTTTTGTCATATTGTTCTTTACCAGATTTCCCCCTTGTAATACATATTGTGGCCCCGCCCTACCATCGGGGGTCATGAATTGAACAATTTAGAATCTACACTACCCCAGGGTGCTTCCACATCAGTTTCAGCTTTTCTGGCCCAGTGGTTCTTGAGAAGAAGATTTTCAAAGATTTTTCCTATATATTTCTATGTAAAACTTTGATTCCCCATTGTGGCCCGCCCTTCCCTCAGGGGTCATGATTTGAACAATCTAGAATCTTCACTACCCCAGTGTGCTTCCACATCAGTTTCAGCTTTTCTGGCCCAGTGGTTCTTGAGAAGAAGATTTTCAAAGATTTTTCCTATATATTTATTTCTATGTAAAACTTTGATTCCCCATTGTGGCCCCGCCCTACCCCCGGGGGTATTGATTTGAACAATCTAGAATCTACTCTATCCCAGGGTGCCTCCACATAAGTTTCAGCCTTATTGGCCCAGTGGTTCTTGAGAAGAAGATTTTTTAATGACCCCACCCTATTTTTGTCTTTTCTTGATTATCTCCCCTTGTGAGGGGACTTGGCCCTTCATTTTAACAATTTAAATTCCCCTTCACCCAAGGATGCTTTGTACCAAGTTTGGTCAAAATTGGCCCAGTGGTTCTTGAGAAGAAGTCGAAAATGTGAAAAGTTTACAGACAGACGGACGGACGGACAGACAGACAGACAGACAGACAGACGGACGGACGACGGACAAAATGTGATCAGAAAAGCTCACTTGAGCCTTCGGCTCAGGTGAGCTAAAAACAATTATCCAGTTAAATAACATAAAAAACAACTGTATGTTTAAAATAAATTTGTCATTTTTCCCTTGCAATGTTTGTTTGTGTTATTCAACTTTTGACATCACAAACAGCTCTTGCTTTTATTAAGTATACATACTGTATACCAGTTCTGAAAGCCACTAAATTCATAATAAAAATTAACAAAATTGTGATTATAAAGAGAGAAAATTAGAGTGTTTTGAAAAGGTTGGAGATAAGAGGAACCCTGGTCTACACTTACTGGCATTGTTCCTTCTGTATTCTCTACTTGTTCTGTATTTCCCTCACTTTCTGGTACTTTTTCTGGGAGGGCAGATTTCTCACTGGACTGTGGCTTTATATTGTCCTTATACTGATTGGCTGACCCAGACTCTGCTTCACTCTGATTGGTGGACTGCCCACCACTGTTTACATTTGTGTCCAGAGGAGCAGGACTTGGTGAAGAGGAATCTGTGTTTTCTTTGTTGGATGTTAAAGTTTCCTTGATTGGTGGACTTTTACTGCCACCACTTCCCATAATCTGTTACACTACAACACAAAATTCTATATTAATGCCCTGTTCACACGTAGAGTTTAATTCTCAGTAAACTAATGCGAATTAAAATAATGCAAATTAAATTGCGTTCACATGACAGCTAAAAAGCAAAGTAAACTAATTTGAATTTAAATTTTATTTCCACACTAAGGCTATATCAGTAAGGCTACCGCGCCTAATTATGACGTCATTTGTAAATCATGTCATGTATTGAAAGCAGATCCATTTGACCTAATAATCATAGTGAATTGTATAGAATTTAGTGATTAACATTATTTTCCTTCATTTTCAACCAAAAATAGCAGACACCTAGCTAAATCTAACCATTGACATGTGGCCTGTGAATTAATTCTGACCACATGCTTCCCTTAGCATTCACACAGAGCTATTGCAAAGTATTTTAATGCGCAGTAATTAAATTAATTGGAATTAAACTACTTCGCATTAAATTCTGTGAACGCAGTTTAAATTTAATTCACAGTAACTTATGTTTAATTCAAATTAAATTCTCTAGGTGAACAGGGCATTGCTTTATTGCATTTTGAAACAAAAATCAGAATTATCTCACGCAAAATTGAACATACCTTACCCAGTTCAAAAGTTTTCTCCAGTTGTGTTGTTTTTTGATTGAGACACTGAAATTACATATGACTGTCTGCAATTCAGCAAGTGCATACTTAGTATCAGATACGTATAATAGATAATAGATTTATATATGTGTCTTTTATACGTCTGTTGGTGTATGTTGTAGCACAAGCACCTGAATTTTTATGCCTGTGGTAGTTGTCTACCAGAATTCGTTCTGTTGTTCTTATGCATGTATCTACGTAACTATATTTGTGACTTCACTGATCCATACACTTGCATGTATGTATTTTATTACTTGTCTTTTATATGTAACATGGTTGTATGCCAACATGTTTGGTGAATCAATAAAGAAATTGAATTGAATTGTTAATTAACACAAGCGAAAAGCTATGTCACCATACCTCATTTACATGTATTCCTGTATCTTCACACCCATTGTAAAAAATTCATGTGTTATGTCAATAATTTGCTCACTGAGTAACTCACTAACTCACTGAGTAACTAGTAACTGGCCACAGCGTCGCAATTGCCAGGGACACTAATGTTGATCCCGAGCCCGATTCAAATTAATTGGAGGTAAACGTCAGTGGATTAATGATGTTTCATTGAATGCAGAAAGAGATTCTTTTTTTATTTGTCCCCGCATGGCGAAAGCTAGGGGACATTAAATCTCATTCGTCTTTAGTTCTGTCAGTCTGTCACAAAAATTTAACCTTGGTCATGAAGAGATGGGGATTTCATACTGAACCTGTGTATTGCTTGTGACAAGACCTTTCTAAATACACTATGATTTTTGACCCCAGGATCTTGAAGTTTGATTCTATTTTTAAAACTGTAAACAATACTTTGAATTGGCCATAACTTTTGAATGGGAAAAGATAGGGGTTTCATATTTTAAAAGATGTACGTACATTACCTTTGACAAGACCTTTCTAAATACACTTTGATTTTTAACCCCGCTACCTTGACCTTGAAGTTGAACATACTTTTCAAAAATGTTAATTTTTCTTTATAACTTTTGGGGTTTCATATTTGACATGTACATTATCTGTGACAAGATATTTCCGAGCTATGATGTCTGACCCCTTGACCTAAGTTTCAAAAAATCAATCACGGTGATAACTTCTGAATAACATACATGTAGATTCTATGATAGGGTGTTCATATTTGACAAAAATATGCCATAAATAATGAAATCTCACCGCCAAAGACACCGAAAGTGGGGGACCACAATTCTTGAGAGAGAGAGAGAGAGGGTGGAGAGAGAGAGCCAAAATAGGGCACGTCCTTTATTAAATTAAAAAAATAATAATAATAATAACAAATTATACATGTATCTCAATTGCAATGAGTAAATAAACAATTATTTTTGACAACACTCTCTCTCTTTAAAAAAAAAACATTTTCCCCAAAATATGCAGGGAATCAAAAAGGGGATTAATTCCTGCTGCACTGTACCGCGGTATTTACTTTCCGATATCTGAAAGCATAAAATGGGAGGACTTATACGTAGCCCCCTTACAAAGCAAGATTTACCCGGCATCTGACGTGTTTGCCCGTCTGTCATAGATCATAGTTACACCTCGAGAACTGCAAGAGGTACGGATTCAATATTTTTGCATTACAATGTTTATAGCTTGGCACTTTCATGACTTTGGCTATTGCAAAATCGAGGGCAACCAAGCAATTCCGTTTTAAAAATTTCCATTCAAACAATATAAATCAGAAGAGAACATACGGACCTCCAGAGGTGGGATCAAGTGGAGGAGTATCATAGGTTGTATTTGTTGACAAGGTCATTGTATCAACCAAACCAGAAGTCTCTGTCGAGACTGTGGCTCTACTGGTTTGTACTTATAATAAAGGAAGAGAAAAGAAGCAGTTGAGACATAAACTTTACAAAAGCAATCAAGAAAATAATGATCCTTGATTCTCTTTTTGTGACAAGATTGCAATAAGACTTCAACTGTAGGAGTAGCTTTTAATAAAATTTTACAGAATTTTCAATTTTAGTTACTCAGTACCATGGCAACGTCAATCATCAAAATCACAAAACTGATAATAATGTATCTCAGTGTAATCTACTTGCATGCCATATTATATTATAATCATATTAAAACTGTATTTGGAGTAGAATTTTGAAAGCATTTCATAAAATTTCTATTTTTAGTAACCACGGCAACACCGTTTATCGAAATCAATAAACAGAATTATGTATCTTATTGTAGTCTACTTGTGTGCCTTGTTACATTGAAATCAGACCAAAACTGTAGGAGGAGTAGCATTTTGAAAAAATTTTTATAGACAGATGGATGGACGCATTACTATCGCATAAACAACCCTCCTCCCTTTTCAGTACAGCTACATGTACAGTGAAACATGCTTTTAAGGAAGTGCCAGGGATGGGCGATTTTGCTCTTATAAACCCAATTCAATATGTCCAACAAGCTATCAATGATTTAAGCCAAAGGGAATGAAAATCACTTCGCTGCAGGTATCAGTTCATTCATTACAAGCTATCTTTTACAGTACAAGTATTTTTTTTTACTGTCCATTTCTACTACACATCCTCTGTTCTTTACTTTTCCACCTATCAACTTCAAAATTTTTGCAACTTGCAACCCCTCTAATCACTATTGCAACCACAGAATCAAAATTTCAGGATTGTATGCAATCTGAATCCATCAAATAATGGCATCTTTCTCAATTCTTTGGGAAAGGTCAAATCTAAATATTCCATCAATATTTAGGCCCGAAGACTATAAACTGAGAACAGATTTGAGTAAAATTTTTGATTTTATTAATCTAATTTTGAGTTTTTTTTTCTAAAGGTATAATTTGCTGAAACATTTGCAGTTTTTTCAAGCATATAAATCCACAACATAATGGATTTTTTTGGTTTATTTTAAAAGTTGTTTTGGTTTGAAATTCTGACTTAAGTCTGTTCTCAACTTATGGTCTTGGGGCCAGGAAAATGGGGATATATACTGTATAACATTTTAACAAACAATAAGAACTGTTTTCTCCCCATTAATTTATTATGATTCCATTGCAACACTTTCTTCAGTGTGTTTGCCCTTATCAGCGACTTGTCTAGAACGAGCCTTTCTGTCCAGAATTCTTTTGCGATCTTTATCAATCTTCAATTTCACTATCACCACCTGTAATATAAAAATTATTACCTATGAAGGATCAATGAAGTCTGACAAATTTACACATGTAATATGTACATTTCTTCGTATTAAACAGATGTTACGAAAATCAAATATCCATTTGTTACCAAATTAAAAGGGGAAAAATTCATTTTTACTATATGGTAAATAAAGGACCGTGAAATTCTCAATTTTTGTCCCCCTTTTTCCAACACTATTATGATACCCAACATTGGTTGAAATTGATTGAACTGTTCAGTTCCACAGAAGAAGCTGAAAATGTTGAAGCGGACAACACATGAAAACAGATCACCATGTGCCACTATGACTCAGGCGCATGACCTTAAAGTTACACAAACCAGAAATACAAGAAAACATTGATGTAACCATCAATTGGCGCCCGGGAGATATATAAAGTAAACAATTGAAATGAGTCTTGATCATCAAACTGCTTCGATGTGTGTGAAAAGGCATGTGTTTCATTGATGGAGACGATAGTTGCGAATATTTTGAAAAGTTATAGTCGGATAAAAATCAAACAAAAACGATACCATTTTAAACTTAATCAAGAAAATGTTGGTTGCATAAAATATAAATTGAAGTTAGACACATGCATCACCTATATTCAAAAATTTATTATTTTTCATTTTGAAAATATAAAACACGAACTGTGCATCTAGTATGTTTTTATGCGTAAAGTAAAATTCGATACTCTAAAAAAAGGGACCTGTCATTATTTCAATAGTATATAATAAAAAACAAATAAATTAAATATGAAAAAACACATATATTTTTACAGATTCACTTTAGAGAAGTAAATATAATATGTATCTCGTATTTTGTAAGGGGAAAGAACATTCTGATTAACACTCTTTTAAATGTTTACTGTTTAGAAAACCTTTAATTCTGAATAACTACTCCCACCCCAATCCCCATATACCAACACTTAAACTTATATGTATAGAGCAGCCCGG
Source organism: Saccostrea glomerata (assembly GCA_003671525.1). Taxonomy (NCBI): domain Eukaryota; kingdom Metazoa; phylum Mollusca; class Bivalvia; order Ostreida; family Ostreidae; genus Saccostrea; species Saccostrea glomerata. The sequence continues at coordinate 2,689,165 of PRKT01000028.1, forward strand.
TCCTCCGGGCTGCAACAAGACACAATCACTATGGTTAGGAAATGACATCATTGAAAGGATTTTGAATTTCATTTTTCTGATTTCAGATTTCCATGCACAGGACATTCCTTAATAAACAAAGATAGTAATTATGCTGGATATTTACCATTCTGAAAGATTCTCATTTCTTGAAAATGAAAAAAAGAAATTAACAGAATTCAGAAGTTTTTACCAAAATAATCAATTTCTAGAGTTGATTTTGTGTTTGTGTGCTTTTTTTTTTTTTGATCTGGGGTGACAGTGTAAAAACCAAGGCAGATGCTAAACTAACTGGGACAGACCAAACTGGGAATTGAACCTAGGTTCTCCATGATTTTACTCAGTTGACAAAGTTCCTAACTTCACCGTTTTCAGCCTGTTGTCCGAGTTCCTACACTAACTCCTAATTTTAATGAACTTGCTCATGTTCTCCTTCTACACTACCTTGGAGGGGTGGAGGCCCACGTGGACAGATGCTCCGTTAGCTTTCTCCCTCTGGATTCTCTCGATATACACAACAAACTTTTTACGGTACACTTGGACAATTTTTCCCACTTGCTGTCCTTTGTAATGGCCACGAACAACCTGAAAAAAAAATTACAATTTCATTTATACCTTCAATGATTTAATGAAATGTCTTTTTTCCCTTGTACATGTAAATTAACAAATAAAAATAAATTTAGTCAAGTTTCAAATAGACTGCCTAAGCTATTTAGTATCAATCTTCTTACAAGTTTCAGATTTCCCTAATAACCTATCAGCCATTTGCAGAGAAAATTGAAAATGGCGGTAGAAAACTGCAGATAAAAAATTCAAATAGCCATAGAAAATTTTTAACCGCCAAAATATCATGCAAGCAAAATGGTCGGCAAGTTGAACACTAAGCAGACAGCCAAATATTTATATAACATTCTGTATGTAAAAAGTCTATTCATATCATTTTTATTTCCATGTGCATTCATGTTTGATGAGTTCATTCTACTTTTCGTAACTGTATAGATTTCATCAGATAATGACAGGTCTCTAGATCACTTCACATTTCTCATTGCTGATAAACTTTCCCCACAATTTTTCAGTCAGAATTTGTGAACTTGTAAGCAAAACACCATTAAAAAACAATCGCCATGTGTATTTATATTGGGCAGTGAACTCTTTTCAATTCAAGAATAAGAGCTCATTGGAATGCTGGACAGATTAGCAGTTTCAGAGCAAGTAAATATAAAAATAACTGTCAGATTTTTTAATATCATAACGATGATCAATCCATCGGCTTGCGTGATAATTTTATGCATAAACACCTTTGGCATTTTCAGTCTTCACGAAAACTTTTCTGAGACACTAGCCAGTAGGGCTAGTGGATTTGACAGTATTACTAGCCCAAAGAAATTTTTAATAGCCAACGAAAAAAAAGAGAAAAAAAAAAAAATGAAATTGCAGAATTTATTCTTGTATCACTCTATTCCATTTAAATTTCATACTGAATTCCTTTCCTTTTGTATTTCTTCTGCTTAATTATTTGGTTTTTCCCCTCATTTGAATCATAAATAAATCAGTTATCATTAATAAAGATTAAATTAAATTGAACAAACAAGTTTTTTTTTAGCTTTTTGATAATGAACATGTATTGTACATTAGCCCCTTTTCTGGTCATTAGACTTCTCTCCAAAAGAAGTGACTTTTTTCATATTAAATTTTCAGATACATTGTTATTTGGATAACAGTTAACATAGTTAACTCATGTTATTTTTTATTCTTCAATTAAATGAGTTATAAGAATTAATTAAATGGGATTTCTGCATGTATTTACCGTAAACGATCAAACAGAGGAAATTCGGATTAGAGAAAAAAGACGATCGTTTTTATGGGAAAATAAACTATTAAGAAGTGCTACGTGTCTTAGATGAGAGAGTTTTCTGAAGAATAGGACCACAGTGCTTTGATTTTATTTATTAGTTAAGATTAAAAAGCAAAAACTCTGAAAGTACCGGTACCTGCTTACTTTTCACTAGCCAGTCGGGCTACTCCTGAAACAATTTTTACTAGCCCAGACCAATTTTTACTAGCCTCGGGCGTCGGGCTAGTGAGTTTTCGTGAAGACTG
>PRKT01000029.1:0-29772 GCA_003671525.1 Saccostrea glomerata
TCACTGTCTTTTCATCATGTTTATAGTTATTTGATAAGTTTTTAGAAGTATTTTTTTCTAATTCTTTTGCAAGATGATGGTCTTTATTTTACAGTCACTAAAATACTAATAGATTAATCTTAAGTTGCATGAAAAAATATATTCAATATGCATTTTATATTTATATTTTTATTTGTAAGAGTATTAGAATATGTAATTAATTTTGCCAATGTTTAGTCAATTGGCTATTGTTGCTTAGATCAGCGATATGCCTCCTAAGCCTCTCTTCTACAGAACAAAAGCTTGGTGAGCTTCATGTATTATAGGTATTATTTTTGAAAGGAAATCTTATCAATTTTTTTCATTATCTTATACTTTAACTCATATTTATGGAGAGAATTATAAATACACATATTTGATTAGGAAAGATAAAGAAATTTCTTGAGGGTCCTTCTACCTTGAGTTCGTTTCCTCTGTCTTGATGAGAATAGATTAATTCATCTCGTTTTTGAAAGAAATATAAGGAAAAAAATTGTCTATTACTAAAATCTAATTCTGGGAATTATATTTGAAATACTGGCATTTTTTTTCAAAGTGCGTTAAATGCCTCCATGGTAAAAATGTTGATGTACACTTTAAACGCACTTTGAAAAATTTTTGCAAAGTGCGTTAATCTTGTCCCAAATTTGACGCACTTTGAATTTTTTTTTCAAAGTGCGTTGATTTTGTCCCAATTTTAACGTACTTTGAAAAATTGTTCCAAAGTGCGTATTTTTTTCAAAGTGCGTTGCCACAGTGGTGTAAGAGGAGTTGCGGATAAGAGAGGGGTATATCTAAAGCGTAACAAACATATGGACGGAAATTCCGATTAATAAATACCCTACCAAGCATTATGGCTCATGCATTTTTTTTTGCTATTTAATGTCTCTGAATTTTTTTCTCAAGATTGTTGCAACTCAAAAAATTATAATATTCATTTGTTCATTCAACTTACTTCTAATAATTGAAATTTTTACTGTCAACAACATAGCCTGTTTAATGCGAAAAACTTTTAAAATAACTCTGCGTGTTCATCACTCAGCAGCCATGGCCGAGTTCACCCGTGACGTACTGAGACTTTCGCTTGAAATTTCGAACATAACTTAATAAAGCAAATGTCGGTGTTTATAAATGATTGTGCTGAATTGTACCACAAAAACATCGATAAATAAAACCATTTCAAGTGTTATTTTTACGCAAGCAGCGATATCTATGCTTTATTAAAATAAGGTAATTCTTAAAAAATCCGCTCCTATAGAACCTAAATTCTCATTGGCTGTCCCAAAATACAATCGATCAAGGTCAGTAAACATGGCGGATAAATTCAAGTTGTGATGTTGACATACACGAAAAATAACCGATTTATACATGGGCCTCTTGTTAATTATCTGTTCATTCTGATTAATATTCCAAATACATGTACGAGGGTTGTTCGAAAAGTTCGTGGACAACTGTCATATCCTTTTCATTTGATGTCATATGTTATCCAAATTTGGTAGAAATATTTTTACAATAAATCCAAATGATTTGTATTTATTTTTTTCAAAATATTACGATTTATTAAAAACTTATCAAGATTTTTAAAATGCAAAAATCGGATCGCGGAGCAGGTCAAATTGTAGTAAGTTACGGACAATACACTATATAATATGTCTGTAGTCGTATTCTCTGTAAAAAGGAGCAAAAACGAAAAACAACCTAAAAATTCAAATTAAGTATTGTTACATCAATTTGTGTACCAAATATTGGCTTTATAATTTGCTTTGTTGAAAAGAAATCAACTTGAGAAGATAGGTAGCTCTAATTGAAAAAGACAAAGACGATGACGTTTTAGAACATCACGGAGCAGCAGGTAACGGCGTAATTTTGTGTTTTACTCGGGAAATCCCTGAATTAACTCTAAAAATGTTGGAAGAATCAAGAAAATATGTCACACGCGAGTTGTGCATGTGTTTACAAATAGTACAGGCAGTATTACAGTGCCAGAGACTCTGTATCGGATGAGGACATCTGTGAAGCTGCGATCTAACTGTAAAAATCTGTACAAAAACTTTAAAAAGTAAACTGATTGAACGTCAAGGAAAGACATGCGCGCTTCAGAGTTGCGTATCCTGTGAAAGCAGAGTTAAGTAATAAAATAAATTAAAACCTTAACAAAGGAAATTATACAACGGGAACAATTCTTAAAAAATAAATGTCAAGTATTAGAACAAGGATTCAATGAGTGGGTATTGGATTATACTGTGTGAAATGTATAGGGATAGTATTTTTTAGAAATTCGTGACGCTATTTTTGACGCTACATTGCCGTTAAGTGTACTCTGCGGGTACAGAGCATGTTGATTTTAAAATGAAGTAAATTGATTTCTGTTCAATCGAATGATATGAAACTTCACACATCAACAAAAGAAATATTTTTGCATATTATATTGTGCTTAGTTTAAAGAACCTGGGGCTCGTTTCACAAAGCTTACTTAGGACTAAGTTATATCTTAGGAAAGAACTTTTTCCTAAGTTCATTATTTATCTGTTTCACTAACCTAGTCTTATCTTAGGATATTCCTAATTTATGTCATAACTTTAGGATAGGTAAATCGATGACTTAGGAAGAAACTAAATATTGCGACTGCATATCCAAGATTTTTTAATGGAGAGAGAGAATGTCTTTGGGGGAGAAAAAAATCCAATGAAATACTAGTATATGAATGATTGTGTTCTCTTCAGGTTAAAACTGCTTTACTCTGCATAGAATTACTAGGATTTCAATAATAATTTTTAATGGCAAACATGTGTCAAAATTTGTCCAAGGTATATAAAAATTTGGTTCATTTGGGCCACTGGAGCTGGCGAATTAGATGGTACACATGCTGGAATAATTCCCCATCATTTGAAGAGCACGCCTTTGTAAAAACAAAAAAGCACATGATTTGATCCATTTTTATACATGCATGCATACATTATGTTTTTATATACATGTACATGTATATTTATTATACTCCAGCTTGAAAAGCGGGAGGGTATATAGTAATCGGTACGTCCGTCTGTCCGTCTGTTACGCTTTGTGGTACCCATCTCTTATCCTCAACTCCTCTCATACAACTGAATGAAATTTTTCATATATTTATTACTAGTATTTTAATCGATATTGAATTAGAATTTGAAAAAAAATGATATTTTAGATATATGGAAACACTTGTTCACTTTCGAGAGGTACGTTATTCTTGATGAACCCCCAACCAAGCTCCGGATATATATCAGTAGATGTTTCTCCCCCCCCGTGCTCCTCCATGTTCCTACGGCCATGATATTACAACCTGTTTTCCTCTTCGCGTAATACAATTTATAGTTATGCATGAGATTTCAATAAATTTCCTTTTTTTAACTTCCTCTTTTAGAATTTTCATACTTTTAGTCGCGAGTTTTGTGATTTTTTTCTCTGCCATGGCATCCTTATTATATCATATATAATATATTGATGTATAATATATTATGTGTGAGAAAGCTTAACCCAGCACAAACGACTAACGTGTAGTAGTCAATGGCAAACAATTTGAAAAAAAAACCTCTCCTGTGTGTTCGCTATGCGAAGCAATATCATTTTTTGAATTTCATCTAATAATTGACAAGTAGCAAAGTATGGTAAAAAACAATACCTTGGTTCGATACCTTATAAAGATCAAATTTAAAAAAAAAAGGAAACGTATAACACGTAAGACAATGTTTAAAAAAAAATGTGTGCCCGGAAGGGCTCGAAAGGGTTTGTTTGTAATTTCCTCGTTCTAGCAGCAAACTTCGCTTTAAAGTTAAAACTTTGTCCAAGTCCTTTGAAAGTACGCGCAATTCCCAATCCCCCCGCCCCTCTCTTTTTGAAGCCAAAAATATAAACCATACTGACATACTGAGAATTGTTAATAGAGCTGCGAAATTATTTCATTTGTCAATATAGAGGCACAACTTAAGAAATGACTTAGGAAAAATTTAAGATAAGACTGTTTCGTGAAACGGCTATGACAATCTTAGGAACTTCCTAAGTTATAACTTAGGCATATCTTAAGTTATGTCTTACGACATATCTTAGGAAACGTTTGTGAAACAGGCCCCTGCAGGTTCATATGTCGCAAAATTCGGCCCCGTGTCAAAATTAATAATAATCCTCTAAGTTCTTTTAAAGAGTGTATATTTTTATGAAATTATCAATATATACACGTACAGAGCTTTATTTATGTTTTATATAGCTATAAAGGTAGCATTGTTTACGTTAACGTTGCGATATTTTGACGTTGATTTCTGCGACGTCATGAACAAGAATGGTATATAATATTTCAAAATATATCCAGCTAACATGCAATTATCATTATGTAGGTTCATTAAATTTCTCTCACAAACGCAAAATGCAATTTATTGTTCTACATGTGATAGTATACCATACTTACTTATTTATTTAACATTATTAATGGCAAATATATTTGAATCAATTCGTATGTTCGAAATCTTTTTTTTAAATCATATTTATTAGAGAAAAAAATTGTTTATTGGTGGGTTTTCATATGTCAGTGGACTGATGCCATGAAATTCATGCCGCTAAAAATATTTAAAAGAACTTGAAACAAAAAGGTACAGGAAGTGTTGAAAAAAAAAAATCACCATCATACTTTAAACAGTTTACTATTTTTTCGTTAGTTTGATGACGGTACTCAGTTTTTCGCCTTTTTTTATGACTTCATTGCTTCTCTATCTTTCGTCCCACTGCTCATTGCACTTTTTAAAAAGATATATCGTCGTGTTATTAAATACTGATTGAAACCAATTTCGCTTCTATGACTTTATCATGAACAGTTGACTTAACAAAATATTGAAGATGGAACTACGCCTAAGGAGAAAGATCCTCATTCAATTTTGTCGCTCGTTGAATTACAATTTCTTATGTTGCGAGTAAAACTTTCCAACGTAACTGACTTCGAAGTTTGGACATCCGGACTGCGAATCAGCTCAAAATTATATCTCCTCCACCTTAATCATTTGTTCTCCCGAGAAAAAAAAAGTGTTATCTGGACTTATTTTGTCTATCTCTATTCGGCGGCCAATTCTACATGTATGTGATTATATAGAACGAAGCACCACCATCCCATTTCCAGCGTTTTTTTTTTTTTAAGATTTTTTTACTCTCTGCCAATTAGTTTTCGGTTCGATCTCAAAGAACTGAGATATTGTGAATTTTACGACACATCAGTAAATGAAATTGTTTATTAGATAACAAATGCTCACATTTAAAAATAAGTTTCCCCTACTATTATAAAAATAAGTCGTTATTATTTGAGATGCATTGCTTGGCTACACCAATGCTTATTGAAACATTTTTATAAGATTTATTCAAAGATATAAGCCGTATGTCTTATAATTAAGAAGTGGAAAGAAAAAAATTATGTTGTTTTAGGTTTAAGAATTTGTTCCTGTACAAATCTGTACGAAAAAGGTCTAACATATTTGATGTTTTACTGAGTGGATATAAAAATCGATGTTGGACCGCTGAGTGAGATGTTGGACCTGTCGATGAAATGTTAGACCGCTTACGTCACATTATGGGCGGACCTTAATCTCATTTGCTTTCGTTGGTGATAAACAGTGATGGATATGAAGTTTACATCACGGAATGCAGCACAAGATACATGCATGTAAACAAAAAACAATAAAAGGTATTTTCAAAAAAAAAAAACATTTATTGACCGTGTCCTCGGGCAAAATGAATTTTGTCGACCCTCGACCCAAGTTGTGTTCGAAGGTCGACAAAATGCATGTTACTCTCGAACTCGGTCAATAAATGTATAGACGTTGCGCACGGTGTTGGTACTATAATATCTAACTCTTAATGTCGCAAAGAAAATAACGGTTTCGCGATATCATATTTACTTTAAATTAAAAATAAAATTTATGTTATCTAAAGTAATGAATAATTCTTAAAATTTTCTTTTGAATAATCTAAAATTATCTTAACTATGATGAGGCGTTACTCAGTATTGGTCTAAATTCCCATACTTCACATTTATAGTAACCTACAATTTTTTTTTTTTTTGTTTAGTTTCTTACTCACGCATGACTTTCTAGACCTATTGTTGTATATAAAATCACCTATATGTTTTTGTAGTCTCTGTACGCTATTGTAAAATAGTGAAGAGATTCAAATAAATGATTAATGAAAGGTTTACGGTGAAATTCCCGTGTCCGACGTTACATCAATTATTGTTCGAGCAACTAAAAGGTATGAAAAAATGCACTTACAATTCTCTGAATTAAATGAAATTTAGGGGATACAATAAAACATATATTCTTTAAGATATTGTTGAGTTTTTAACATCATTGTATCAATTTCATGAATTTAGGCTGGATCTACAGTGCGTAAGTAAAATATCCAACAGTAAGAAATCGTTTCCTTACACTGACATTAGCCGAAATGGAGATGTGTACCAGACATAAATCCCAGACAAATATTAATTTTGGTGAATAACTTTTAGTACATATATTTCTTAGATTAATTAAATTGATACATTTTATATTACTTTTCCAATGGTACACATGCTGGAATAATTCCCCATCATTTGAAGAGCACGCCTTTGTAAAAACAAAAAAGCACATGATTTGATCCATTTTTATACATGCATGCATACATTATGTTTTTATATACATGTACATGTATATTTATTATACTCCAGCTTGAAAAGCGGGAGGGTATATAGTAATCGGTACGTCCGTCTGTCCGTCTGTTACGCTTTGTGGTACCCATCTCTTATCCTCAACTCCTCTCATACAACTGAATGAAATTTTTCATATATTTATTACTAGTATTTTAATCGATATTGAATTAGAATTTGAAAAAAAATGATATTTTAGATATATGGAAACACTTGTTCACTTTCGAGAGGTACGTTATTCTTGATGAACCCCCAACCAAGCTCCGGATATATATCAGTAGATGTTTCTCCCCCCCGTGCTCCTCCATGTTCCTACGGCCATGATATTACAACCTGTTTTCCTCTTCGCGTAATACAATTTATAGTTATGCATGAGATTTCAATAAATTTCCTTTTTTTAACTTCCTCTTTTAGAATTTTCATACTTTTAGTCGCGAGTTTTGTGATTTTTTTCTCTGCCATGGCATCCTTATTATATCATATATAATATATTGATGTATAATATATTATGTGTGAGAAAGCTTAACCCAGCACAAACGACTAACGTGTAGTAGTCAATGGCAAACAATTTGAAAAAAAAAACCTCTCCTGTGTGTTCGCTATGCGAAGCAATATCATTTTTTGAATTTCATCTAATAATTGACAAGTAGCAAAGTATGGTAAAAAACAATACCTTGGTTCGATACCTTATAAAGATCAAATTTAAAAAAAAAAAAAGGAAACGTATAACACGTAAGACAATGTTTAAAAAAAAATGTGTGCCCGGAAGGGCTCGAAAGGGTTTGTTTGTAATTTCCTCGTTCTAGCAGCAAACTTCGCTTTAAAGTTAAAACTTTGTCCAAGTCCTTTGAAAGTACGCGCAATTCCCAATCCCCCCGCCCCTCTCTTTTTGAAGCCAAAAATATAAACCATACTGACATACTGAGAATTGTTAATAGAGCTGCGAAATCATTTCATTTGTCAATATAGAGGCACAACTTAAGAAATGACTTAGGAAAAATTTAAGATAAGACTGTTTCGTGAAACGGCTATGACAATCTTAGGAACTTCCTAAGTTATAACTTAGGCATATCTTAAGTTATGTCTTACGACATATCTTAGGAAACGTTTGTGAAACAGGCCCCTGCAGGTTCATATGTCGCAAAATTCGGCCCCGTGTCAAAATTAATAATAATCCTCTAAGTTCTTTTAGGACCAAATGGAAGTCAATATATAATTAAATAAGAAGGGTTGTGAACATCAAGTATGGAATGAATATGTAAGTTGGTTTCTTCATAAGATAATAAATTACTTTGTAACAGCTTCGATGAATGTGTTCATGCATTACAATGATAAAACATACTCTGATAAATATTGCTAATATCAAATGTTAATTCAAAATTCTTTCACTTTTCGTTTTTGTTTCATCATTAAAATTATTGTAAAATCACAAAATGTAGTTATAATTTTTTATTTATAAATATTTAATTTTTTTAAATGCAGAATGATGTGTGTTTATTTTACTACATATGTATATTTATTGAAAAAAATCTGGAAATTTAATTTCATGACTCTAATTTAATAATTATTTTGAGTAATATTTTAATTTTGATTTACGTATTTTTACACTTTTAAATGGTAGCAATTCTCAGGTAATCCATATACTCATACATAAAAACAGATTATAGCCTGTTGATCACTCAGGTGTAAGAATCAAAATAAAAATGTTGGCTATGTGGAAATAGGTTTTTTTCAAAATGTGGGAATAAACATCTGAGGACACCCGGGCCAGATAATCTCCTCAACATGTCCTCGTCAACAGTAAACCCGGATCTGGCACGGGAGAGGGCTGGGGCCACATTTGACTGTGAACAGGTGACCAACGTTTTGTACCAAGGACCCGAAAATGTACGCAAACGTCGTTATTTACGTAAGTCTTAAGAATTTTTTTTATTTAAACGTTATGAATTTTATGTATATGTGACTTACAACTCTTTGTAACTGCCATGGATATGGAATAAAATAAACTACACAATATATTCTAAATACTACAAAATAAACAGGTAGAACTATGAAAAGATCAATGGCATTCAGTTCAGAATTTCTTCTTGGCTTTTTATATTGTTTTTTATCTGCTTGATAATAAATGATGGAGTGGACCTGGAGTGCTAACAAGAAAAATATTAGGTATTGCTCGTAGTACCAAATTGAATTTCTCTTGTACTATATTATGCATGCAAGGTCCTTACTAAATGCTCTTTCATGTACTAGTACTTAATGAAAATCGAGCTAAATGTTCGATATAAATTTTGATGATCATGATAAACCTTCAAATATGACACAATTTTTGAAAACATTTATAGAGAAGTAAACAATGTAAATTATCTTCATACGTGTCTATGTCAAAAATGTTTTTTTTTAAATACATTGATTAACAAGCAATTACTTAACCGACTCAGGATGATAATCTGCCGGCTTATCCATACCGCCATGCATGTGTCATCATCATTTTCTTTTAATATTTTTTATTTCATTAATTTATACTGCATCCATGTTGGTTCAATGCAATGAATGTAATAACGAATATTATTTTTATCATTTATTCCAAGCTCTCTGATTGGCTCAAACTTGATCATGTGATTAAGTATATAACAGCATAAAGACTTGAGTTACTATCTATAGATTCACACTTTTAGTTTTCTTATAGTTTCAAAAAAGAATTTTAATGAAATATTGCATTTCAATAGAGCCTCTCCTCAAATACATGGTCCTTGTAACACAAATTTCACAATTCTGAAAGAGGCACTCTAGTTTATAATAACGAAGCACCTTGTTTATTTGCTAAATATATCTGGGGAAATAAGATACTATTTTGAATGAATTTATGCATTTTCACAATATGGTTAGAACCCAACCCTAACTCCAGAACCAATTGACCTAGCTGGGGCCATGAGTATGCTAACAGTGTATGACATGCTTCAGCCACTCGATTTTAGCATCATATTTTTCCGTGATCTTCATATTTGAGATGTGACCGATAAAGATTTAGCTTATCCTTGGATCAACAAAAACGCACTAAAGCATAAAAAAAAAAACAACAACGTAGAATCAGATGGTTTGGTTCTAAAATGACTGCGCTAAATAACCTGGGCCATCAAATACCATATTTGGATACGTCTTTCCGAAAAAATGAAAATAAAGTTAATATACATATATACAGAATATGACTATATGAGATATCACAATGTACAGTCATGTAAATTGATTCCTCTATATTTAGAGATCTGACCTTTTAAACTTAGTAATTTTCCTGCTTTTACACCTCATTTGATATGGGGGCGTTAGGAGAAGTAACCATGTTGTGTCAAATATTTTGATCATTTTATGCCTTGGCCTTTGCGTTGAAAATAACGTATCTTGAATGATTTAAATTGCAATTATAAAATTTGGCTTAAAAAATTCACACGGGAAAACCCCTCCAAGAATGTCATGTTGTATCTTTCTATAAATCTTAATATTTCTCAGTTTCCTTGTCAATCTTCATAAACATGCATGTGTACCGGTATATAACATCTTTATCGACGAAAACCATCCTATGCAGATGCCATCATGAAATAAACTTGTTTTGGATTGTTCAGCCATGTACCTCCCTAAAAAAAAAAGATAAAAAAAATTTCCTTCATACTTTTTTTTTTATTTTCTGGATTTAGACGAAGAATGTAGTATATATTAAACCCACTGTCTCTTTCTAACTTCGCATTACGGCTACATAAGCCTAATGCTACGTTCCCACTGTCGTGCGGTCAGTTACGCACGTCACGATATATCAATCGTAGTTGATCGCAGAGTTTTTATTGAATTTTATGCCAAGATACGAAGAGATTCGTATAGGTGCGTTTTCATACGTTTCCTTACGTTTTAATGCGCTCTAATGGCCACGATGGATAAATTTCATGTGATGCGATCTCTGACGATCTGACTACCGTTAAGATACGTTGAATTACGTTCCAATAGGATTATCAAGATTTAGTCGATAAAGGACCTCGATCTATCACGAATATCACGATCCGAGCTCTCGGTTAGAAAGGATCTTCTACGTTTTAATACGTACTGATACGATACAATACGTTCATCACGCACTCTTGCGCTAATGTACGATAGAATATCACGTCCATTGCAATGCCTTTCACGACCAGGATCAAAATAGAACACGCTTTGAGCTACGATTGTACCCCGATAGACATATAAAAATCTGGCTATACTGAGTCCATTATATTTTATCTATTGAAAATTAAGCAAAACATAAACATACAATCATTAATAATTGCAGAAGTAAAGGTTGGTGACAACTTCATAAATGTGATGTCTGTGGTGTAACTATAGTCATATGTTATTGGTGTCAAAATAGAGCAAAAGTAGCAGTATAACTATTTCTTATCTTTTAATTTTTTTTTCACTGATGTTGTCGATCGGATTCAGGTTCAGAAGAAGATAGGATCTCCCCTCTTTCTTTTTGTAACTGTTTTAGGTGGCATCTTTAAAAGATTTTTCCAAAACTCAGACATTTTTTTTTCAATCGGGAAAGAAACGCGTTCAATTTTCCCGTTATTTTTGCAAGCTTAAGCACTCGTAATATAGCGTGTTTGTCCGCAGCAACGCATATAACACTCGTGTCTAATGGTGTTTACTCTCATACGTCCGTATCAAATCGTCTCTGAGCGGGAAAATACCGTGTCAGCACGTGAGCAGTAGGGCCACGCAAAGCGTCACAGATAGTGACAGAACGTGAGATATCGCAACGAATCGCCATTCAGCGGGGTGTTTGTCCTTTCCGAGATCTATCCCGATGATCACGATATGAAAGCCAGATTAGACGCGTTTATTTACGATGCAGCTGAGGTTAGTTACGATGTAATGCGATTTGATGCGATGTTTACGATTAAAATCTAATCGTGTTAATCGTAGAAAAATTTTTGACAGTCAAAAAAAATTTCACGATCAACACGATACTAGTAGTCAGGAGTGAACACAAGATTTGTTTCGATTTGATACGAGAACTACGATTTGTCCACGGTCGAGTCCCCGATATCAATCGTGGCGCCAATCGTGATAGTGGGAACATAGCATTACTGAATATTGCACCAAGATTTCTTCCTTGCTTTTAACACTGTTTAGGTATGAAGTTTCAACGGTTGTTGCTTGGTTTATCCCTGTTTTTGGCCTCCTCCGTGGCCGAGGAGTCGTGTGACAGAGAAGAAATGGAGGACACGATTTGTAGTCTGTGTGCACAGAGGAGCGGCAGCAGACTTAGTCAGTTAGGTGAGTAGATATTTCTTTTGTCAGACATTATATTATAAATGTTTAGCTCACCTGAGCCGAAGGCTCAAGTGAGCTTTTCTGATCACATTTTGTCCGTCGTCCGTCCGTCTGTCCGTCTGTAAACTTTTCACATTTTCGACTTCTTCTCATGAACCACTGGGCCAATTTTGACCAAACTTAGTACAAAGCATTCTTGGGTAAAGGAAAATTTAAATTGTTAAAATAAAGGGCTCAGTCCCCTTACAAAGGGCAGATAATCAAGAAAAGACAAAAATAGGGTGGGGTCATTAAAAAATCTTCTTCTCAAGAACCACTGGGCCAGTAAAGCTGAAACTTATGTGAAAGCATTCTGGTATAGCGTAGATTCTAAATTGTTCAAATCATGACCCCCGGGGGAAGAGCGGGGCCACAATGGGGAATCAAATTTTTACATAGAAATATATAGGAAAAATCTTTGAAAATCTTCTTCTCAAGAACCACTGGGCCAGAAATGTTTAAGTAAATACTAGTATCTGTAAGAACATTTAGTAAGGACCTTGAATAATTTTAAAATATACAAGAGAAATTTAGTTTTAGAATTTAGCACTGTGTGCAGTACCTATCCTTCTTGAACACCCCACGTCTAGTTGCAAGAACGATATTACAAGATATAACGTATTTTCATAGTGATAATCTGTTTGCACTGGTTATGGCGTTATGAATCCGCACTGACGAAAATATTCTTGATCAGCTCTTGTTCATATTATCATGCAGATCAAATGCCCAAGCACGAATTAATTGAAGCGAAAAAATGAACATTTTTATAACAAACCCAAGAAATTCTTAACTGTATGACATTGATCTTTATATAGTTCTCCCTGTTTATTTTGATGTATTTAGAATCTATTGTGTATTTTTTTTATTCCATATCCAGATACCGGTGCATAGAGAAGTGCGTTTACATAAAATTCACGATTTTAAAATAATAAATTCCTTAAGACTTACGTAAATAACGACGTTTGCGTACATTTTCAGGTCCCTGGTATAAGAGGTTGGTCACCTGCTCACAGTCAATTGTGGCCCCAGCCCTCTCCCGCGCCAGATCCGGGTTTACCGTCAAGGAGGACATGTTGAGGGATAGAATTATCTGACCCGGGTGTCCTTAGGTAGACAAACATACAGGTGGGTTAGAAATTAGGACTTTCTCATCCGTGATAACAAAACTAAACAAGGGGCCGAAGGGCCTTTACGTTCACCTGATAAAATACAACACTATAAATAATTTAAGGACTCAAAGAAGTATAATATCTAAATGCAAATAAACTCCGAAACAGGTGCACTAGCTAGAGTTCTAACTTACTCTTTTAAGAATATACTAGATAAAAGATGATGTCCGTCAACTATATTTAGATTTCAATCGCATTGTAGGTACATGTATCGAACAAATTCTGCTTTCATTTTCAATAAACAGCCATGAAGTAACAAACACGTGAGAAGGGTGGCGGCTCCGGTTGGCGGATCTATGTTACTGGCAACAGACAATCATTTTATTTATCTAATAAAACGTCATCACTTTAACGAGGAAACAAACGTGAGTGGTAGCAATACAGCCGTTAGATAAACTTGATAACTTGATCGCCATCTCCCTTTACTCAAGCAGAAATACATGTATATCATTATCACCTGCATATATGGGGTTTATGTCTCTCAATTGATTCGATACGCAAGAGCATATTCTACTTACGAACCATTTCTAAAGCGAGAAAAGCTTTTGACAAACACACTGATGAAACAAAAATATCAACAATCTGCATCAAAGTCATCATATCGCAAATTCTGTGTTCGATACTATGACTTTGTCAGCAAAAACAATCCACCATGAAATCAAATGCTGACTGAAATTTTAAATACAAACGGTTAGCTAGGCCATTATTTACACACTGAAATGTTAACGGATTATTCTCTTTTCCCCGAACATGACATGGAGAATATGGCGGATGTTTCCGATCGGGATGGTATGCTCACTTCTCACCTACGGTGTTTTTGATGTCCTTATTTGCTTTGCTCCCAGTTTGCTTTGTTTAAAAATATTGAATACTAGTACTGTTTATCTCCATATTTCATCAAAGTAGACACATTTTCTTGCTTATAATTGCCCCTTTTTGTCACTACCATCAAGCTAACTAAACAATATTATATATTAGAATATAATCTCTTTTTGTTTGAGATATGACTCTTTTGGACACTTTTAAAAGATATTTCTTTCACTTTGAGAGATATCTCTTAAAGAGGATTATCTGTATTGTTTAAAGCGTCATGCATTAATGTTTTAGAGAAACAAATTTTTTGGAGGCCTAGAAAACACAATTATATCAAAACATTATAAAGATTTCTTTCCTTACCTAAAATGTTGTTTTGTTGATTTCGCCCCATAGTCATACACATGTACATACTGGTATGTAGTATTCTTCGTGATACTTCAGTGGGAAAAACATCCAATTGCTGCCTAGTAATGGCCCAACTGATTACCAAGGGGAAAAGGGAAGGCATCCATTTATTTTTGGTCCAGCTAAGAGATATGAAAACACATAAACTTCTACCAGGTAATTTTTTTTTCACATAAGCACTTCGAATTTAGTGTTTTAAAAACGTTTACCTGAATATTTTTCTAAATTTGTATTTTTTTTTAGGGATAGAATCGGGAGACATCGGAACAAAATTTGGATTTGGAACAATTGACAATGGATACCTAAAGCTGACCAATGTCAGAATTCCCAGAAATAACATGTTGATGCGCTATGCTAAGGTTAACATAAGTGTTAGGCATATACCGTATGCTCGCCTATTAGTCGTTATTTAAGGGTGAAATTTTGGTTCAAAACTCATTGTCTGACTTATAGTCTAGTCAATAAAAGATAGGTATTTTGTTTCTGGACGACCATAAGTAGGTTTTTTAACAATCCCACAGTTTATCGTTAAACACAGTCTTAATATATCAAATTATTTAGTTATTTTATGATTATGCATAAATAACAAATATTTATAATTTTTACTAGCTTTATTTCAATCTTAGATGTGCATTACTTATCTTTTATGATTTATAATTAAATATCCTGGCCATTTTTAAAATGATATTGACTGAAAACATGTTTAAACATCACATCATAAATTTAAAATTGTCAACCGAATCTGACAAAAAGTTGTACTAACTAATAAGCGGGTCAATTTCAAATACCTCCAAAATTACTGCTATAAATTGAACCGAATTATTCGGGCGAGTATATACGGTAATGCATATGTCTTCCATACTACAATGTGTAATTCATTACTGAAAAAAATGATTACCCTTAGTGCGAAATGGGGTTTTGAATTACGTTTTCTGGTTCTGATTTGGGTTGATTTTCCTATTTTTTTCACATTTTTTTTTCAACCAGAATGAACTTAAAGCAATTTTTAATTTATTTCATTATCATACCGGGTAATTGAAAATCTAGGATAAGAGAACCATGGTCATATGCTCACTTGCACATTATATGCTCAATTCAAGAATTTCTTACTATTAGATATAGGAGTATTTTTCTTTCTATGCAGGTTCTTGAGGATGGAACGTTCAAACAACCAGCCAATCAGAGAATAGGATACGGGACAATGGTTTTTATCCGTGCCTGGATTGTCACCAATTGTGCGCGAGGGCTAGCCCAGGCCTGTGTGATCGCTATTCGTTATAGCGCCGTGCGTCGCCAAACTGAAGTATCTCCAGGGTAAATTAATTTTGAATTGAGTATATTCCTTAATATTGTTGTCATGATATTGGCTTGTCCTCTTGTCATCCGTTGTATCTCAAAGGTTATAGGCAATATGAGCAATGTTGAAAGGCATTCGGGTCACAACCTCTGACTGGGACTGGGATGAAAAAAGTTGTCGCCCCTGGCCATGAAATTAACAAAGGTCAAGCTTATTTAGCAATTTTATCATAAAAGTATGTTATTATGGAGACATCATTCGTCTTTAAAATCAGGCCTATTGATATTTGAAAAAATACGAGTACAACTGATGAAACAGTTTGGGCTTCGTAAATCACTGGTCCAAAAATAATGTAATCTTCTACTAGAGAACTACAAATTAACCAAATAAAAAATTGGTTCAAAAGTTATATCTCTAATGTCAACATTTTTATTTAAAAGCTGTCTTCTCAGATTGCTTCTTTCAGTGTATTCCTGATGGACTTTTACAGCGAGCGCTGGCTTTTACAGATGATGGCTTACTTTTACAGTAGGAAAATGTACGCAAAGTCTTTAACGGTGAATAATGAGATAACGAACAGTATTCAACATCAAAGTTCATAAAACAATACAAAATAGGAGCAGAGCAAACAAGGATCCCCGAAACATCAGAGGTGGAATCAGGTGCCATGAAGGAGTGAGCATTCCCTGCTGACCGGTTACATCCGCCCTGTGCCCCTTGTCATGATATACTGTTAAATATTTAGCTTAATATTAAATAAAACGAAAATAGTGGGCTATTTCAATGCACATGTAAGTGGTCCTTGAAGAAAACGACAAACAACCTACCCTCAACTCCTGGCCTTCACTTGCAAGTGCCCCAAAGACCATACCTGTGACCACTAGAAAGGATTTCTGATGTATTATCAATTCTGTACCTCCGTACATGATGCATGTTTGAATGTTCAAGTAAAGCGTCAACTGTAGAAGTCAGTGCTTCTCGTAAAAGTCCACTAGTCTCTGTGTTTTTAGTACATCTACAACAAACATTTTAAAAAAAAACAGTTAAAAATCAAAATCTCCCGTGTGTATAAAACTGAGAACAATTAAATGTTTTCTTTCATTTTGGGTGGTAAAGCTGAACACGATTCGTAAAAGGAATGTGTCCGCCATTTTTGATCAGAGAATCTCGATACCTGCAGACCCCTATATAAAGGACAGGACTTATTCTATTTGCAGTGTAATCAGTCGACACCTCTGTAGACGGATGTTTGCTTTACACCATTCGGGAGCCACAATAATAACGTAATACTTTGTCTAATGCAGGAAAGTAAGATACCAAAGAAAATTAAAATTATAGTTGTACAGGTCAGTGCAGTATACAAACAAACACAGATACACGTAACTGCAATAAAATGTAAACAAAAGCAATGCAAGATAACCAGCACGAACATGGATCGCAGATACCCGTGACAATAAAGCAGTCAGGTGTGACGAATCTGAAGAGTATACACTGGTGTTGATGCATCGTAGATAATGATATCGAAAATGGCGTATGCCTATTTACGAGTCGTGTTCAGCTTTAAGTAATTTTCATATACTGTGCATTGACTGTATTGGTATCCAATGTCTGGTAAAAAGAGTGTTTTATAATTCTTGTTAAATACCGGCGGTAATTGCATGGCCTTGATTAAAAATGTGGAAGTACTTAATTTAGTTATCTTAGATTTCTATCAAATATTCGCTTTATTTTTCTACAGAGGAATTGAGGCACAGATTATCGATTACCAAACTCAGCAGTACAAATTGTTTCCCCTTCTCGCAACTGCATATGCAATGTATTTAACTGGAAAGTACACGGAAAATTACTACGAGGAAATATCATCGGAAATAGAAGCTGGAAACCTAGACTCCTTAAATCAGGTATATATGTTCTACAGTTCTTGATTGATTATAACTTTTTTTTACGATGATACCATCTTCTACCTCAGTCACTACAAAGTCCTTGTGGATTAACACAGTAAGTTTTGTGTTGAGTTTTGAAATTTTTGAATTGGGCATTAAATGTGGAGCATTTTATCCCGTACCTTCGCTCCCACCCGCGTGAGTGGTGGTAATACTTTCCTTCAGTTTATTTGTAGTCATTTTATACAGATCTAATTGTCCCGCGTCGCCTATGAGTTACATGTTTTGATGCTTAAAGATATCAATCAGCAAATTCAAGTACATCTCGATCTTAATCGGAATAAAATGTCGAATTGATGTAAATGCTATAAACTTATATTTACATATTATTTAAACAAAGGCAATTTATAGAACTCTTCTGTTCCTAAAGACAATATTAAGAAAGTTTTAAAATGCTAATTGTCTAGCTACATGCCGTGTGTGCGGGCTTGAAGGCATTCTGCACGTGGAACTGCACAGCAGGGATAGAAACGTGTCGTCTGTGTTGCGGGGGACATGGGTACTCCCACGCCAGTGGTCTGCCAAAGCTGTACGTCTATTATACACCTGGCTGTACATTAGAAGGAGAGAATAATGTTATGATGCTTCAAGTTGCAAGGTGTGTTTTTAATTGAAACAGTATTGAAGTTTATAAGTCTTATAATATCATATGGTGATATCAGACGAATTTAGATAATTTGGCTGCTAGATTTTAAGGACAGATGATACAAACAAATTTTTTCTTTGAAAAAGACTAAATATCATGTCACAAGTTAAGAAAAGTGGATGGTTCTTAGAATTCTTTCTCCGAAGAACTGGAATTTGAAATAGACTTGGAAAATATTAGTAATATTTCAATAAAAAAACAAATATAGACAAAACACATTCAGTAAAGGTTTACAGGTGAAAATAAATTTCAGAATATGTTATCTTGGCGCTAAAAGTGTAATATAAACCTTAGAAAAATATACCAAGCCAGGTGAATTTTAAGAGGAAGATCAAAATGACAAAAAATAGCAATATCACATAGGCTGATTTTTACCATTTAGCTTTTCCTAATAAAATTCACCTGGCTTGGTATATCTTTCTAAGGTTTATATTACACTTATAGCGCCAAGATAACATATTCTGAAAATTATTATCACCTGTAAACCTTTACTGAATGTGATTTATCTATATTTGTTTTTTCATTGAAATATTAGTAATATTTTCCAAGTCTTTTTCATATTCCAGTTCTTAGGAGAAAAAATTCAAAGAACCATCCACATTTCTAAACTTATGACATGATATTAAATCTTTTTCAAAGAAAAAAATTGTTTGTGTCCTTAATTTATTAACAAATGTATAAATGACTACTATAACAGCCCCTAAGCTTTACATTTTCTTAATTTCTCTGACTCTGTCTCTCATCTTCGACTTGAAAAAATCCCCTATCATGGTTCCGTTGGCGCGTGATATTTCAGATTCTTGATGAAAATCTATCCTGATATAAAGAAAAGGGCACCTGTTCATAAGTTTGTGGAGTACTTAGGAGTGGATCTTAGTCAGAAATCTTGTATGACGGAGGAGGTGGCTATCGGCTGTCTCGTGAAAGCTTACGAACATCGGGCAGCTAGGTGAGTTAAAATCATGTCCTGGGAAGAATGTCTGAAAAATAAAGATTACGATTACTAAAGTTGCGTTCAAATCTTAATTCCTTGCTTATATAGTTAACATCGATGAAACTTAAAGTATTTGTGAAGACTA
This sequence comes from Saccostrea glomerata, assembly GCA_003671525.1. Classification (NCBI taxonomy): domain Eukaryota; kingdom Metazoa; phylum Mollusca; class Bivalvia; order Ostreida; family Ostreidae; genus Saccostrea; species Saccostrea glomerata. The sequence continues at coordinate 19,393 of PRKT01000029.1, forward strand.
ATTTAAAGATAGCACATCAATAGAATTAGAGGAACCCCGCCTTTTGCACAACTTTTTCAAATAAAAAAAGAAATATTATAGATTTTACATACCGGTATTCATTGGTTTACTTACCAAACAAAAAACAAAAAATAAACGCCAATATTTATATATTTCCATTAGCATCATCAAAAAATATGTATAGTTTCGGAACTGTCACCTTTTTGTTATGTTAAAACTCATTTGAGATAGTTTTTTCTCTGTATCTCCTTAAAGATTAGTCTCAAAGGCTGAAACTCACCTAGCGAAGCTCGAAAGATCTGGGAAATCTCGTCAGGAATCGTGGAATGCATCAACTATTGTTCTTACATGGGCTGCAAAGGTTCTAATAGTCTGCTCTGCTCATATTTTGTATTGTTTAGGGACTTTAATCTTGAATACTGTTTCATCTCAAAATTCAATATTTAATTAATAAACAATCATGCTTTGAAGGACAATTTATCCAGATAGTATGTCTATTTTCATTATCCAGGCTTACTGTCATACTTTTGTCGTTAGAACGTTTTCCCACATTGTAAGTAATGCTGATGTAGACAAGGGGACAAAAGATGTCTTGATGGCTCTCTGTAGGCTTTATGCGGTTCATGGAATCGTCGAGAATCTTGGAGAATTCATTCAGGTAAAAATAAGCTACAATAATCTATTCCTCTCCCTTTTTTTGGGGGGGGGGGGGGGGGGGGGGGAGAACTACAACTCCTTAGGATCTCCGTAATAGTGCAGCTGCGGGAGCGATTCGCTCCCGCACGGATTTCGTCTTAATTTGTCAGTAAAAGCTATTTTATGAACATTTCTTACCTTGACTCGAAACATCTAGTTATCCAAGACATAAATCAATCCAAAAATATATACAGAACGATCCATCGGTTATTTTTCGAGTATGTCAACATCACAACTTGAATTTATCCGCCATGTTTACTAACCTTGATAGATTGTATTTTGGGACAGCCAATGAGAATTTAGGTTCTATAGGAGCGGATCTTTTAGGAATTCCTTTATTTTAAGCATAAATATCGCTGCTTGCGTAAAAATAACATTTGAAATGGTTTTATTTATCAATGTTTTTGTGATACACTTCAGCATAATCATTTATAAACCCCGACATTTGCTTTAGTAAGTTGTTCTAAATTTCAAGCGGAAGTCTCAGTACGTCATGCGTGAACTGTCGTGGCTGCTGAAAAGAAATACTGGTAAATACGCAGTTTTTTTTTACAAGTTTTTCGCATTTAACGGGCTATGTTGTTGACAGTGAATAAAAATTTCATCTTATTAGAAGTAAGTTGAATGTATAAACAATTTATTTTGCCTGCAGTCGCCCCTGTTTTAAAAAAAAATATTTGCACCATTACGGAGATGTTGTGGAATTGTAGCCTTATCCAGAAAACTTCAGATTAAAAAATATCGGAGAGGGCTACATTATTACAGCTAAGGTAAAATGCACAAGAACATAACAATTATATACCTCTAATTCATCTTTGACATTTACATGTAGCATATTTAATAAAGGTTATAGAAGTCAACATTCTGCTACTTTTTTGTGTAATACGTCCATGATTCTGTTCTTTGGAGTTGTTGAGAATCCACCACATTTAATTTTCACCACTTCTCTGAAAGGATACAGTTTGTATATCATTTAAATTCCAAGATGGGAAAGTTCTAAAATGCAGTTGTAAATATGAGCCCTGTCATCTGGAACCATAACATACAGGGTGTTTCAGAAAACATGCTACCATTTTGATTGATTAGATTTTACTGGTGTTTTAACCAATACCATGTTCCAGCATATCAAATTAAAAGTCACAACTTCAAGATTTATTCTTATGAAAATAAAGTTAATACGGCATATAGATAATGAATTACAAAAGAAAATAGAAACTTTTAAAATTCACTTGGTTAAAAAAATGCTCTTTATGGCGTCATTTTTGCTGAAAGAATAAATCTTTCCGATGCTAGAAAGTTCTCATTACTATTGCAAAGCGTCTCTTTGAAATGAATCAGGTCTCATTTTTCAAACATTTAAAGTTCTTTCTCTCTCTCTCTCTCTCTCTCTCTCTCTCTTTTGGGGGGAGATTAAACACTTTTACCTTTAAATATCCCCACAGATTGATTCAAGGGGTGTTACGTCTAGTGAGTGCAGAGGCCCAATTTAATGGATTTGAAAGAGTTGAATGGTTCTCAAAACATTGTTCTAACATGTCCAAGGTTTATTTCAGCATTTGATCTACACTAGACTTATTCAATTTGTTCACCAACTCAGGCAGTTATTTTACAATGGGATAGGTCTCTGGAACAGTGCCACTCTAGTAACATTTTAAATTTTTCGTGTGTTACAATTGCCTCTTTCTTCATTTTCCCTCTTTTTGATCGCGCTTTAACTCTCCCATTAGGTACAAAATTTAACAGATTTATATAACTTCCACTTCATATTGGTATTAGTAAGTTCTTTGCATTCTGTAAACCTTATTTTCATGCATTTCCCTAATCAAAGGAACTGGTGACATGCTCTGATTAAGTAGCATCGGAATTTCTTACGATTGCTGTTTATAAAATGAAACATGAAGAATGTTGAATTCTCTTTTATGAGTGATGACAAATATGACGTCATAATTAATTCAAATGGTAATCATTTTCTAAATTTTTGAAATTGATAAAAACTTAGCATTTTTAGCATAATTTTATATAAAACTTGCATATGTTCCTGTTTGTATATCAATATAGTGAGGAAAGTAAATGGTTGCATGTTTTCTAAAACACCCTGTGTGTCCAAGTAGTCTTTTAAAATCCTTAATTATTTCCAGTTGAATACGGAAGGAATGATGGTTCACATATACTTTAAAAATCTTTATCCACTCTGAGAGAGTGTCGAGGTCTTCTTGAGGTAACCCATCAATTTCAAGTGCCATACAGTACTTTTAGGTGGAATGCTTAATATTATTGAGGTCTTGTGGCCATTTAAAAGATGGTAGCTGGCTGATTTTAGGATCTTTATTAAAAGGTTTCTTTCTTGTCATTTTCAACTTCTTTAACTTTACCAGTGATGATGCATAAGCTAAACTTGTTTTTGTTCTTTAACGTCCCATTAAAGATTTTTTCTCTTATAAAGAGCTTAACGATACTTGCTTTAAGGTGAAATGCCATTGACTTTACCTCTGCATGGTGCTTTCGGCCTTAGCAGTAACAGGTCTTTATCGTTCTTGCATTTCTTGACATGGGACCTTTTTTGTTAATATCTCCTCCAAATAATATGGAGAACAAAAAAATAAGGGGGGGGGGGTTGGATTGTCAATATCTAGACACTTCAGAGTGATCTGCCCTTAGATGTAAGATTAAAGAAATTTTAATTTACCGTTAATTACATAATATATAATACAATAAAATATTTTTAGCATTATATAAGACCAAGAGTAAGAAATTTCATTAATTTTTTTCATTAATTTCCCCAATGTTATATAAGTAAACAACAGTGATTTCTGCTCACAAAGAGTCCATTGTCTTTGATCATTTTTCCTGCGCAAATAAGGCACGTACCCTATGTTCTAATGGACTGAATAAGTTTCAATATGCATATCGTTATATGGTAAATTTTTCTCTGAGTCCAAAAACAGTTTCTGTTAGTGTTTAGAGCTTCCTTAAAATACTAGTATTGTAGAATTAATTAAAAATTGAACTTTTATATGATTAGACGTTACTTAAAACTGCAGCATCTATATCTTTTTTCATGAAAATGAGATTATGAAACTGGTGGGCGGATTCAGAAATATTACTCACGACTTCCATAACACATGGAGCTTGTGATTGGCAATTGGAATAATTGGCTGCAAACGTAATTTTCATTTCCTTTGCAGGATAGATATTTTAGTCTTGAACAAGTCTCCATTCTTCAAAACAAACTTGCAGACCTTTTGGCTGAGATCAGACCCAATGCTGTAGCCCTAGTGGACGCATTTGATTATCCGGACAAAATTCTGGATAGCTGTTTAGGCCGTTACGATGGCCAAGTGTACCAGGCTTTGTATGAATACGCAAAAAATTCCCCCCTCAATAACGAAGAGGTACTCGTTTTTTGATGTCTTATAAATTATCTCATTGTTTGTGGTTGGATATGATTTTTATTCAATTGAGTTAGAAAACATATAAATCGTTGGATAAATTTATCCAGTCACACACCATGATAAATTCTTTTTATTACATATTACACGTGTAACAGGAAAGGAGAAAATATATGGCTGGACCGGGAACCTTGGGGCCCCTGCATCTCTAGTCAGGTGCCCTTCTAACTGAGCTATCGAGGCCGATATCCACGGCCCAAACCATTACATTCTTCCCTCCTGAAATGGTCTTCGCCATCGAAGACACAGCTCAAGTTCTTATTACCCGGCCCCTGGCACGTTCAATTCCAGGGGTGGTCAACGGCACCAAATCTGTAACCAAATGTGTAACAAGAAAGAGAAAATATATGGCTTGACCAAGAATCGAACCTGAGACCCCTGCATCTCCAGTCAGGTGCTCTACCAACTGAGCTACATATATCCAGGCCAATATCCACGGCCCAAACCATTACATACATAGCTGTCACATGTTTTACAAAGTGGTTATAAATAGTTTTGAATTCACTCAAAAACCCTGAAACGAAAAGATACCGTATGACTGTTATGCCCTGTAAGGGTGTAAACTTTGAATTTAGAAATTTCATTTTGACGGTAAATCATGTGATCCAGGTTTTTGACCGTGATATATGTTTAACAAGAAACATAATTAAGTAATGTCTCCCTAATTAATGTCTCTGATTTAGCAGAGAACAAAACATGATGAAAATGAAATTCAGTATTATTCTGAAAAACGGTAGATCATATATAGTAAATTGTGCATTTTATATTGCTATATTTTCTTCAAATTTTAGTTACTTTTTTTACATTTATAGGTTTTGGATTCTTATCATAATTACATCAAACCTGCTCAAACTGGACGAAGTGAACAGCATCTAATGGCTCGACTGTGAATTCAGGCACTGAGCTCATATTCAGATGATTTATTATCAAAAGGCACGGGTATTTCAGAGTACTAGTTTTAAATCATTCTCAATATGACAGGGTACTCATATAAGTATAAATAAATATATACTTACGAACGGAATTGTTTCTGTTACAATAAATGCCGTGTTTAATAATGTTTGTTGCTCGTATGTTAGAATATAATATAAAAATTATTATGAATAAAAATAAGATAAAATACACCTTCTTTATGGTTATGGAACAAACTTTTTTTCAACTTAATAATGCATAAAGTAAAATGAATGCAAGAATCCCAAACAAAACATAACACAAAAGTAACGTAATAACTACGGTCACAAAAAGATAGCCCCACTCTCATATGCCTAAGTATTTTTTTCTGAACAGAGCATATCAAAAGAGATGCAATATGGTACTATGTTATAAATGTTTTGTAAATGTTTCATGGAATCGTTTAACTCTGGAAAACGGAATACTTTACAAAACAGTGTGTGATCCGGTTAAAGGAGAGACCAAGCAATACAGTTGACCATCTTTATTGAAACTCGAAATTCTTAAACAGTGTCATAACAACCTCGGCCATTAGGGTATTGAAAGAACCTTTAGTGTTATCAAAGACCGATGCTACTGGCCTGGAATGTTCAACGATGTTAAAAAATATTGCAAGAATCGTCAACGGTGTTGTGTGGCCAAATCCGAAAATCTACAGATTAAACCAGCGATGAATCATCTACTAGCCAATCGACCACTGCATATTTTAGCCATAGATTTCACAGTGTTGGAACCATCGAAAGGCAAAGAAAAAGTGCTGGTGATGACGGATGAATTTACCAAACCCACAGGCAATAGCAATTCGTGATCAGAAAGCCTCTACCGTTGCTTTGTGTCTAATACAACAGTGATTTCATCGTTATGGTATATATACCGGATAGGATTCACAGCGATAAAAAGAGAAACTTTGAATCATATATCATAAAACAACTATGTAAAATGTACGACATGCAGAAATCAAGAACCACACCCTTGTATCGTATGGCCATACGTCGTTTCGACTGATAAATGGAAATACATGTAACTATTGTTCATTGATAATACGTTGTCGATGTATTTAAATGTTGAATTGAAGGCCAAAGCAACTGTTTTCTTTTTGTCTTGAGGGTCTCATTGAATTTTGTTTTGGATAGGAGAAGCCGGAGATAAGATTAGATTGGTATCAACAATATCAGAGAAAAAATGGTTGTCTGCATCCCTGATTTAATACCCGTTCGAAAAGTAAAATAGGATTGGCACTTTATAATTTTTATAAGTTTTAGTGAATTTTCTATGGATTTGCTTTCAAATTTGCTCTAGGTCAAGGTTTTGACAGACTATAATAAGCGTTGTATTCACACTAAAACAGGTCACCCGCGTGGTGAACTCGTCAGAGCGTTTGCTCTAGAATCGAGGAATAAAGAATTGACTCTTACATCACGGGTTCGAATCCCAAGGCTGTCCTTTTGATTAGATAGAAAATCTTACGGAATTCCCACGGGTATTAATTCTTCTCCTTTATTAGCAGACCTATTTTTTGTATACATTTCATGTTTCAAAAGCAAAATTAATTCATAAACCTCTACATGGAGAGACAGTCTTTTTTTGTGGCCTCTATCTACCTACGACGTTTTCTAAAAATAACAATACAGTCAAACCTCGTTATCTCGAACTCGAAGGTTGACTTCAAAATAACCGAGAATTTGAGATATCTAGGGTAAAATACCTAAGAATGATTAGTTTGGACTTCAAAACGACTTTAACATACCCATGATATTCGAGATATCTGTGTTAGAGATATCGAAATTCAGTCGTATATTTATTATCATTTCTACTTTGATTCGATGTATCCTTTCAAACTCATAATAACAACTAGTTAGTTTGTTTCATATTTGGATATTTCAGAAGAAAAAACTAACCGATAAGTAGATTTTGTATTTTTAACAATTTGAGCCAAAACTTGATAACAAATATTGACTTGCAGCAAATTCTACACTAATTTAAGTGATAACGACAAGATAAAGATTGCAAAAAAGGATCCGAGTGTTTACACGTACTTTAATTATCGTTACAGAAATTGACCTGGGTAGAAATATAAATGATGTCTATGTCTCATTGTCTGCCATGGTAAATATTCTTCGCCATCTCGATTACAATAGTCAATTCTGATCTGACTAATGAGCGAAATGGGGCGACATTTGATGCTGAAAAATTAAGAAATACCCTATTTGATGGGGCTGAAAATGTCAGAAAACGTCGATACTTAAGTAAAGAAAAGAACTGCGAACGATACTTTTATTCTCCCGCCTAACTCCAGGTGAATTTTCAAAAGTTAACATATTCTATGAATTTTAAATATTTTTATAGATAATTGTATCATTTTCATGAAACATTACTTATTTGGTAAAACAAAGAGAGATACATGTAACTCTAAAATTTGGTAAAACTTGTGTTTTCACCATAGAAATAAACGGAAAATGAAAATATTTTTAAAACATCTGATATTTTATTAATAAAGTTAGGTTTTTTTAATTGCCTAAAACATTAGAAAAGATATAATGAACTTTTAATCATTTCCAAGACTATTCCAAAATATGATGATACTTGAAAGTCCGATTTCAATAGAAATATCGTATATCCCCCTTTTGTCAAGACCTGGAAATATAGATAATGTATGTTTAGGGCTGATATTAAGACAATTCATCAATTACCATTGAACTGTTCTTTGTATTAAACAAAAACTCTATGGCCAAATTGCCATTAATATAGAATTAAATGGTTCCAAAATGTAGGCGGGAATCGAGAGTTAGCATGCGTACTGAGTATTTCTTTTATTTCTTCTGCATTAGTTTCCTTATTTGTCTCCCTGAGGCTAAGATCTGCAAACCGGAACATCGTACTCAGGTTTTTGCTACAAAATGGCTGTTTATTGAAAACGAAGGTAGACACTAGTTAATGTACGATACCTACAATGCGAATGAAATCTAAATACATCATCTAGTATGTGGTGTATTCTTAAATGAAACATATGGAGTACGAACAGTAAACTATTCAAGATCAAAAGTCCACAAAACAATACAAAACAGGAGCAGAGCAAACACGGACCCCCAAAACATCATAGGTGGGATCAGGTGCCATGGAGGAGTGAGCATCCCCTGCCGACCGGTCACACCCGCCATGTGCTCCGTGTCATAATTGGGAAATAACAGAAAAATCATTTATTTTAGTCAATTCAGTGTTTAAATAATTGACAAACAATTAGTATGAAAAACGTCAGTCCGTATTTGACTTTATGATAAATTGTGTTTGCTGACAAGGTCAATGTATCGACCATAGAACTTACGTAATGAGATACACTTGAAAAAACAGCAAAGGCCTGAAAAGAGCAAAGAATTGTAAGAGCACAAAAACAGTTTTACTGGTATATGCTATATTCAGGTCATCTGAGTCACTCAGGTGACTTATGCAATCCGTTTTCGTCCGGCGTCGTGCGTCGTTTTTCGTGCGTAAACATTTTAACATTTTCAACTTCTTCTCTGAAACTGCTCAACAAATTTCAACCAAATTTGATATACAGTATCTATGGGTGAAGGCGAAGAAAAAGTATGAATTTTATGGTCCTCGCCCCCTTGGGGCCTGAGGGGTGAGTCTAAAACCACCAAAATAAATGAAATCATCAAAAATCTTCTTCTTTACTCCTGGACATCAAGCAGTCAAACTGTTGGCATGAATGTGATGAGCATTAAGTCCTCTACCAAAATTTTGAAATTCATGGCCCCAGGGTCAGGGGTATTAGTGCTAGGGCGGGGCTATATAGATTAAATAGTGAAAATGCATTATTTCTTTGAAAATCTTCTTCTCTGCTCCTGGGTATTATTAAACTAAGTACATAGTTATGATGAGCAAGAGTGCCTCTTCCAAAATTATGAATTTTATGGCCCAAGGGTCAGGGATTCTGGTGTTAGGGTGGGTCGCTATTGATTATATATTATATTGAAAATACATATGGAAAATTTTAGGGGTGGGGGGCAGTGAGTCAAAGTCAATCCTCCACTCCCTGGCTCATTGTATAAATATTGCATGTAGTTGAGTGTATCATTGAAAATTTTTACCCAAAGAAAACCATTGTCAACCGAGGCATTATTTATTATATTGTACTGAATGTTTATACAAATACATAAATTACATGTATTACATGTATGTACAGTGAACCTTGCCGGCATAAATTCTGCGCAGTTAATTTTTTTTGTAATATCACCCGTCGTCAAGCAATGTTGACTGATGCAACGCTGGGCGTGGCTTCTTTATTCAGCGGGAAAAAGTGTTTCTTTTTAACAAACATTTCCCGACGAATCAGAATAAACCAATTTACATGAAAGTATAATACCGATATATTATATATATACATATTCTAATTTTGAATTGTCTGTTCTACCTTCTCTTCAAATCTTATATTAACCAGTTAAACAATTTTGAATTCAGAAAAGCTTAGTCTGGTGTACTCGTTGCTCTCCAAAATGTCACCGTTGAAGGCTATGCCAACGCGAACTTTTACAATGTCTCCCTCTTTAACATGAAGAATGGTAAATGTGGAAGACGACGCTCTGTCGTTATGGTTCATTGCATCCGCCCATCCGATGTTCTTCACTATATCATTTTTGACGAGTTGCACTGAACAGTGAGATTTGTCTTTCGCAACAGATGTGACGTGGAATGCATAGACACCATTTTCAGGTACAACGAAGTTTCCGCTTGTCACGTCATATCCGTTTCCGACATTGGTTTCCACTCGGTCGTACACAAGGGTTTTGTTGACTCTGAGAGAACTGATTTGCACACTACTTGACATGTAGGTATAAAAAGCAACTTGCATTTTCCCTAAAGATGGAAGAAAAAACGTAATTATACATTTTAGGGTGATTGTCCCTTACTTTAAAACATCAAAGTATGTTTCATATAATTTCCACTGATGTTTCTTGTCCGGTTTCTGACTAGATGAAATATGAAAGGTATATTTGCTTACATGTCATATATTTAGATTTAACGGATTTAAAGGACTATATTTTTCTTTCCTCATCACGATTATGCAACTTTAAAAAGAAATGGTAAACTGAGTTTATAATGATTGGCGAAACGGCGGCGTGTGAAATGTTTTTTTTTCTTTTACTTTAAACAGTTTATAACCTAAAGACGGTGGCAAGTACATGTAAGGCATGTAAAATTTAAATTGATGCTTTAGTTCCAGGAGTGTTAAAATAATTAAGAGTGTCTTCATGACAACTTTCAGAAAGGGATACCAGGCAGC
>PRKT01000029.1:34414-57724 GCA_003671525.1 Saccostrea glomerata
TAATCTATAGAGCCCCGCCCTAACACCAGAACCCCTGACCCTGGGGCTATAAAATTCACAATTTTGGTAGAGGCACTCTTGATCATCACAACTATGCACTAAGTTAGTTTATTTAATACCTAGGAGCAGTGAAGAAGATTTTCAAAGAATTCATGTATTTTCACTATATAATCTATAGAGCCCCACCCTAACACCAGAACCCTTGACCCTGGGGCCATAAAATTCACAATTTTGGTAAAGGCACTCTTGTTCATAACAACTATACACTATGTTAGTTTATTTAATACCTAGGAGCAGTGAAGAAGATTTTCAAAGAATTCATGTATTTTCAAAGGTGTAATCAATAGAGCCCCGCCCTAACACCAGAACCCCTGACCCTGAGGCCATAAAAATCATAATTTTGGTAGAGCACTCTTGCTCATCATAACTATAAACTTAGTCAGTTTATTTAATACCTAGGAGCAGAGGAGAAGATTTTCAAAGAATTCATGTATTTTCACTATATAATCTATAGAGCCCTCCCATAACAACAGAACCCCTGACCCTGGGGCTATAAAATTCACAATTTTGGTAGAGGCACTCTTGCTCATCACAACTATGCACTAAGTTAGTTTATGTAATACCTAGGAGCAGTGAAGAAGATTTTCAAAGAATTCATGTATTTTCAAAAGTGTAATCAATAGAGCCCCGCCCTAACACCAGAACCCCTGACCCTGAAGCCATAAAAATCATAATTTTGGTAGAGCACTCTTGCTCATCATAACTATGTACTTAGTCAGTTTATTTAATACCTAGGAGCAGAGGAGAAGATTTTCAAAGAATTCATGTATTTTCACTATATAATCTATAGAGCCCTGCCATAACAACAGAACCCCTGACCCTGGGGCCATAAAATTCACAATTTTGGTAGAGGCACTCTTGCTCATCACAACTATGCACTAAGTTAGTTTATGTAATACCTAGGAGCAGAGAAGAAGGTTTTCAAAGAATTCATGTATTTTCACTATATAATCTATAGAGCCCCACCCTAACACCAGAACCCTTGACCCTGGGGCCATAAAATTCACAATTTTGGTAAAGGCACTCTTGTTCATAACAACTATACACTATGTTAGTTTATTTAATACCTAGGAGCAGTGAAGAAGATTTTCAAAGAATTCATGTATTTTCAAAGGTGTAATCAATAGAGCCCCGCCCTAACACCAGAACCCCTGACCCTGAGGCCATAAAAATCATAATTTTGGTAGAGCACTCTTGCTCATCATAACTATAAACTTAGTCAGTTTATTTAATACCTAGGAGCAGAGGAGAAGATTTTCAAAGAATTCATGTATTTTCACTATATAATCTATAGAGCCCTCCCATAACAACAGAACCCCTGACCCTGGGGCTATAAAATTCACAATTTTGGTAGAGGCACTCTTGCTCATCACAACTATGCACTAAGTTAGTTTATGTAATACCTAGGAGCAGAGGAGAAGATTTTCAAAGAATTCATGTATTTTCACTATATAATCAATAGAGCTCTGCCCTAACACCAGAACCTCTCACCCTGGGGCCAGAAAAATTCATAATTTTGAAAGAGGCATTCTTGCTCATTATAACTATATACTTAAGTAGTTTAATTAATAGTTTAATACCTAGGAGCAGAGAAGAAGATTTTCAAAGAATTCATGTATTTTCAAAAGTGTAATCAATAGAGCGCCACCCTAACACCAGAACCCCTGACCCTGGGGCCATAAAATTAACAATTTGGGTAAAAGCTCTCTTGCTTATCATAAATATGCACTTTGTTAGTTTATTTAATACCTAGGAGCAGAGAAGAAGATTTTCAAAGAATTCATATATTTTTCACTATATAATCTATAGAGCTCCGCCCTAACACCAGAACCCCTGACCCTGAGGCCATAAAATTCATAATTTTGGTAGAGGCACTTTTGCTCATCACAACTATACACTTAGTTATTTTATTTAATACCTAGGAGCAGAGAAGAAGATTTTCAAAGAATTCATGTATTTTCACTATATAATCAATAGAGCCCCGCCCTAACACCAGAACCCCTGACCCTGGGGCCATAAAATTCACAATTTTGGTAGAGGCACTCTTGCTCATCATAACTATGTACTTAGTTGGTTTATTTAATACCCAGGAGCAGAGAAGAAGATTTTCAAAGAAATAATGCATTTTCACTATATACTTATTTAGCCCCGCCCTAGCACTAGAACCCCTGACCCCAGGGCCATGAATTTCACAATTTTGGTAGAGGACTCATTGCTGATTACAATCATGCAAACAGTTTGACTGCTTGATGTCCAGGAGTAAAGAAGAAGATTTTTAAAGATTGCATTAATTTTAGTGGTTTTGGCCCCACCCCTCAGGCCCCAGGGGGGCAGGGATCATGAAATTCACAATTTTTGTTCCCCTTCACCCATAGATGCTTTGTGCCAAATTTGGTTGAAATTGGTTCAGTGGTTGCAGAGAAGAAGCTGAAAATGTTCAAATGTTAACACACGACGCACAACGACGGACGAAAAACGGATAGCAATAGGTCACCTGAGTTTACTCAGGTGACCTAAAAACTGATATACACTGTATGATTTTGAAGAATTTCTTCCTTAGAAAGGGAACTTTGAGTAAAAGTTTGCCACTTGTAGAAATGAATTTAAGTTCTTCTAAAATACAATTTACAATGTATATAATGAGCCTTACAAATGAAGACAATGTTGTTACCTGCTTTGTCAGTAGGGATCAGTACGTAATCTATTTAATTCTAATCGAGCTATATATGTTATATGCATATTTTAATGACCATAATCAACTTCAAGTATGACACAAATTTTTAACACTTTGATATAGGGGTAGGCACGGTCAGCTCTCAACCAACATGTACATGTTTATGTCAAAAATGTTTTATTATTTCTTTGAAAACAATGATTAACGAGCAATTCCTTAACCGAGGCAATCAGAATGTTTATCTATACCGTAATGTGTCATCATCATTTTTTTTCTTTTAATATTTTTTAAGTTAATTATATAAAAGGGATGCTGTATCCATGTTTTGTTTTTTGCAATGTATATCATAATCAATATATATATACTTCTACTAAACAAAAAAAAATCAATGCAATATGATTACATTTTTAATTCGAAAATATTGTGTTATAATAAAGAAATAAAGTTAAATATAACCTTATGTGCTTTGGGGTGTTAATTAAACTTCGAGTTCTATCAACAGACAATGCTGCCATTCAAGACCCCGTGCTCAGTCGAGCCAAACTCTGGGCTTTCCAAGACAGGAATGAACAATACGAGACAGCTTTGTGGAAACAAATCTACATACTGAAAAAGTTAGAAGAAATGGGTATCACGGATCCCGCAGAGAAATTTTACTTCACAGAGTACGTGAAAAGATTACTATTATGATATCTAAATACAGTTAAATATATATAATTTGTTTCAAAAGTCAATACTAACTGAAATTTGACAAACAACTTTGGATTAAATAACCTATATTGAACAATTTCAAATTAAAGGAAGAATTCTTTATATTAAGGGCTGGGGCTCCTCAGGAGCATAGTCCCCTTTCCTTACATACGGGCATGTTTATACCATCCATAGAACCCACATCTCAGGCCCCAGGGGGGCAGGGATCATGAAATTGTTGTTTCCCTTCACCCAAAGATGCTTTATGCCAAATTTGGACCCACATCTCAGGCCCCAGGGGGCAGGGATCATGAAATTCATAATTTTTGTTTCCCTTAACCCAAAGATGCTTTATGCGAAATTTGGTTGAAATTGGTTCAGTGGTTGCAGAGAAGAAGCTGAAAATGTTCAAATGTTAACACACGACGCACAACGACGGACGAAAAACGGATAGCAATAGGTCACCTGAGTTTACTCAGGTGACCTAAAAACTGATATACACTGTATGATTTTGAAGAATTTCTTCCTTAGAAAGGGAACTTTGAGTAAAAGTTTGCCACTTGTAGAAATGAATTTAAGTTCTTCTAAAATACAATTTACAATGTATATAATGAGCCTTACAAATGAAGACAATGTTGTTACCTGCTTTGTCAGTAGGGATCAGTACGTACTGATCATGTAATCTATTTAATTCTAATCGAGCGATATATGTTATATGCATATTTCAATGACCATAATCAACTTGCAAGTATGACACAAATTTTTAACACTTTGATATAGGGGTAGGCCAGCTCTCAACCAACATGTACATGTTTATGTCAAAAATGTTTTATTATTTCTTTAAAAACAATGATTAACGAGCAATTCCTTAACCGAGTCAATCAGAATGTTTATCTATACCGTAATGTGTCATCATCATTTTTTTTCTGTTAATATTTTTTAAGTTAATTATATAAAAGGGATGCTGCATCCATGTTTTGTTTTCTGCAATGTATATCATAATCAATATATATACTTCTCCTAAACAAAAAAAAATCAATGCAATATAACCGAGTCAATCAAAATGTTTATCTATACCGTAATGTGTCATCATCATTTTTTTTCTTTTAATATTTTTTAAGTTAATTATATAAAAGGGATGCTGCATCCATGTTTTGTTTTCTGCAATGTATATCATAATCAATATATATATACTTCTACTAAACAAAAAAAAAATCAATGCAATATGATTACATTTTTATTTCGAAATATTGTGTTATAATAAAGAAATAAAGTTAAATATAACCTTATGTGCTTTGGGGTGTTAATTAAACTTCGAGTTCTATCAACAGACAACGCTGCCATTCAAGACCCCGTGCTCAGTCGAGCCAAACTCTGGGCTTTCCAAGACAGGAATGAACAATACGAGACAGCTTTGTGGAAACAAATCTACATACTGAAAAAGTTAGAAGAAATGGGTATCACGGATCCCGCAGAGAAATTTTACTTCACAGAGTACGTGAAAAGATTACTATTATAATATCTAAATACAGTTAAATAAATATAATTTGTTTCAAAAGTCAATACTAACTGAAATTTGACAAACAACTTTGGATTAAATAACCTATATTGAACAATTTCAAATTAAAGGAAGAATTCTTTATATTAAGGGCTGGGGCTCCTCAGGAGCATAGTCCCCTTTCCTTACATACGGGCATGTTTATACCATCCATAGAGAAACAAGGGACAAAGGAACAAATGGAGAAATGGCTCCCTCTTGCCAAAAGTCTTCAACTGATTGGAACCTATGCTCAAACAGAGATGGGTCATGGTATTGAAAAAATTGTATTAATTTGTGAATAAGTTGTATTATATTAAATAGTGAAAAAATTCTAAAGGCAATCAGGTTAAAAATACATCGTTAGAAACTTCGTCATCTTTTGTAGTAAACTTTTTATAAATTGAATATGCAGAAAATAAACTTAATTTGCAGGATCCATCGTTGTTTTTTAAAATATGCAAATATTTGTATTTTCAGATAATGTTTTGCAGAAAACTCACATTTACTTACACGTTCTTGTTGATAAAGGTAATTCTTTAGTAACATGTGCTTTTAGGTACCTTTATCAGAGGACTTGAAACAACAGCAACATATGATCCTTCTAAACGAGAGTTTGTGCTGAATTCTCCCACCGTGACCTCCATGAAGTACTGGCCGGGTGGACGTAAGATTCTGTAGTACTGTATGATATCTTACAAAATGCATTAAAAGACACGTGATTCACTCCTACATCCTTACTTTTAGAAGTAGTATAGCGGTAGAGAGGTTTATCTAGATTGTTTAGAGCGTCAGGCATTACTGTTTTAGTGAAACGAATGTGTGGGTGGCCTAGAAAGCATCATATCTAAACATTTCAAAGATTTCTTTTTTTACCTAAAATTTCTAATGTTGATTTCGCCCTATATTTATATATATGTAGTATTCTTTCTGATACTTCAGTTGGTAAAACGTCCAATTGCTGCCTGGTTATGGCCCAGCTTCTTACCAAGGGGAAAAGGGAAGGCATCCATTTATTTTTGGTGCAGCTAAGAGATATGAAAACACATCAACTTCTTCCAGGTATTTTTTTCCACAAAATTATCCACTTCAAAATAAGTGTTTTGAAAACGTTTTACTGAATATTTTTCTAAATTTGTATTTGTAGGAATAGAAGCGGGGGACATCGGAACAAAATTTGGATTTGGAACAAATGATAATGGGTACCTGAAGCTGACCAATGTCAGAATTCCCAGAAATAACATGCTGATGCGCTATGCTAAGGTTAACATAAGTGTTAAGCATTTTTCGTCTATACTTATTCTTTACTGAAAACATATCAATTACCTTTAGGGCCAAATAGGGGTTAAAAATTACGCTTTCAAGTTTCAATTCGGGCTAAATTACCACTTTTCTTCATAATTTTTTTCAGGTTCGCCATTTAAAATCAGAATTAACCTATAGCAGATTTTATTACTTTCTTTCATTAATTAAAAGTCTAGGATAAGAGAACCATGGTCATATGCTCACTTGTGCATTCTATGCCCAATTAAGGAATTTCTTACCATTAGATATAGGAGTATTTTTCTTTCTATGCAGGTTCTTGAGAATGGAACGTTCAGAAAACCAGCCAATCAGAGAATAGGATACGGAACCATGGTTTTTGTCCGAGCCCGGATGGTTACAAATAGTGCGCGAGGGCTAGCCCAGGCGTGTATTATCGCTATTCGTTATAGCGCCGTGCGTCGCCAAACAGAAGTGTCTCCGGGGTAAAGCAAATTTGAATTGAGTATATCTTTCTCAGTATTGTTGTCATGTTATTGGCTTATCCTCCTGTCATACATTGTATCTCCAAAATTAAGGGCAATATGAGCTTTGTTGAAAGACATTCGGGTCATAACCCTTGATGTGGGATTGGGATGAAAATTTGGAATGTTCTTGTCTCAATTTGTTTTGTTCGGTGTATTTTTAATATTCTCCATGTTATTAGAACGTTTCCAACATATTAAATTTGTGCAAGTGTTTTCCTCTGTTATGATATACCAACAAAATATGATTATTTTCCTACAGAGGAATTGAGGCACAGATTATTGATTACCAAACTCAGCAGTACAAATTGTTTCCCCTTCTCGCAACTGCATATGCAATGTATTTAACTGGAAAATACGCAGAAAATTACTACGAGGAAATATCATCGGAAATAGAAGCTGGAAACCTAGACTCCTTAAATCAGGTATATATGTTCTACAGTTCTTGATTGATTATAACTTTTTTTTACGATGATACCATCTTCTACCTCAGTCCGTAGCATCTTCTACATCAGTCACTACTAAGTCCTAGTGGATAAAGTTTTGTTGAAATTTCTGGAATTTTTCAACTTGGCGTTATATGCGGAGCATTTTAACCCGTACCTTCGGCCCCACCCCTTGAATGGCTGTATGACTTTGCTACAGTTTATTTGTAGTCATTTTAAGCGGATCTTATATGGTTCCCAGCTGTCGACTCCAAATTACACGTTTTGATGCATAATACATATTATTTACAACAATGGTAATTTATGGTCCTCTTCTGTTCCTTAATACAATATTAAGAAAGTTTTAAAATCATGTTTATTGTCTAGCTACATGCTGTGTGTGCGGGCTTGAAGGCGTTCAGCACGTGGAACTGCACTGCGGGGATAGAAACGTGCCGTTTGTGTTGCGGGGGACACGGGTACTCCCACGCCAGCGGTCTTCCAAAGCTGTATATGTTTTATACTCCAGGCTGTACATACGAAGGAGAAAATAACGTCATGATGCTTCAAGTTGCAAGGTGTGTTCTTAAAGTTTCTCGTGCAGTGTAGTATATACATACATGTAATACACTGTACCAGGGTGATATCGGAAGAATTTAGATAATTTGGTTAACTTAACAAATGTAAAGATGACTATTCACGGTCATTTTGCAAAATAATGTCATCATTTTCTCCATTCCTTGGACTTTGTCACTCATCTTCACTCTGTAAAAAGCTCTTATCATGAATACATGGTTGCATTATATTTTTAGATTCTTGATGAAAATCTATCCTGATATAAAGAAAAGGGCACCTGTTCACAAGTTTGTGGAGTACTTAGGAGTGGATCTTAGTCAGAAATCTTGTATGACGGAGGAGGTGGCTATCGGCTGTCTCGTGAAAGCTTATGAACATCGGGCAGCTAGGTTATTTAAATACTGTCTTAGGAAGAATGTCTGAAAATTATAGATTACGCTTATTCAACTTGTGTTCACGTCTTAATTATATGCATATTTAATATATATGCATATAATATGGGAAGGACACTTAAGTTCTTTAATGTAAAGTTGGTGTATTGTTAACTCAGTCAGTTGTGTATTTTTATATCTTGTTAAAGATTACTCTCAGAGGCTGCTACTCACATTGCAAAGCTTGAAAGATCTGGAAAATCTCGCCAGGAAGCGTGGAATGCATCAACTGTTGTTCTTACATGGGCTGCAAAGGTTCTAACAGTTTGAAAATTCAATATCTAATTATAATTATTAAACAATCATTCTATGCGAGTTCAATTAATATAGTTATTATGTCTATTTTCATTTTCCAGGCTTACTGTCATACTTTTGTCGTCAGAACGTTTTCTCATATTGTAAGTAATGCTGATGTAGACAAGGCGACAAAAGATGTCCTGATGGCTCTCTGTAGGCTGTACGCGGTTCACGGAATCATCGAGAATCTTGGAGAATTCATTCAGGTAAAATGCACAAGAACATGACAATTATATATCTCTTATTCGTCTTTGACGTTTAGAATGTTTATAAAAAGTTATAGAAGTCAACATTCTGCAACTTTGAGTAATACGTACGTCCATGATTTTGTTCTTTGAAGTTGTTGAGAATCCACATTTAATTTTCACCACTTCACTGAAAGGGAACATTTTGTACATGTATATAAGTGGGATTCCGAGATGGGAAATCAAAACTTCGTTCTAAAATGCAGTTGTGAATATGAGCCCTGTCATCTGGAACCATATGTCCAAGTATTCTTTCAAAATCCTTAATTATTACCAGTCTAGTGAATAGGGAAGGAATGATGGTTCACATATAGTTTAGAAATCTCTATCCACTCTGACAGAGTGTCGAAGTCTTCTCGAGGTAATCCATCAAATGGTAACTTGTAGGTGGAATGCTTAATACTAGTATTATGTGGAATGCTTAATACTAGTATTATTGGGGTTTTGTGGTCATTTGAAAGATAATAGCTGCATGGCTGATTTTAGGATCTCTATTAAAAGGTTGATTTCTTCACATTTTCAACTTCTTTTACTTTACCAGTGATGATGCATTAGCTAGACACGTGTTTTGTTCTTTAACGTCCCATTCAAAATTTTTCTCTCATGAAAAGACGACTTCTGCTTTCAGGTGAAATGCCATTGATTTTACCTCTGCATGGTTCTTTCGGCCTTAGCAGTGAGTGATTATTATCGTACCATTGCATTTCTTGAAATGGGACCTTGTCTTTTTAATATCTCCTCCAAATAAAATGAAGAACAAAATCTTTAAGTGGGATTTTGTTTTGGATTGTCAATATCTAGACACTTCAGAGATTGTGTACAATGAAAAGTTTAGATATGGAACGGTTTAAGAATCACTGTAAGGAATCCAGGATGTAGACATAAACTTAAAAATATTGTAGAATCAATTCAAAATTGAACTTTTATATGAATAGATGTGCAGCATCTATATCTTTGTTTGAAAAATAAGATTATGAAACTGGTGGGCGGATTCGGAAATATTACTCACACGACTTCCATAACACGTGATATTTGAAAGAGTTTGTGATTAACAATTGACATACTCACTCCAAGGGCAATGGCTGTAAACCTAATTTTCATTTCTTTTGCAGGATGGATATTTTACCCCTGAACAAGTCTCCATTCTTCAAAACAAACTTGCAGACCTTTTGGCTGAGATCAGACCCAATGCTGTAGCCCTAGTGGACGCATTTGATTATCCGGACAAAATTCTGGATAGCTGTTTAGGCCGGTACGATGGCCAGGTTTACCAAGCTTTGTACGAATACGCCAAAAATTCCCCCCTTAATAACAAAGAGGTACTCGTTGTGATGTCTTATAAATTATTAATTAATCTTTATTACAATGATAAATTATAAATCTCATTGTTCATGATTGGATATGATTTTTATTCAGTTGTATGATTTCTATTCCTGAGCCTTGGTGAGTTAGAAAACATAGAAATCGTTTGATAAATTCATATCCAGTCACACTCTATGGTAGATTTTTATCACGTATACACGTAGCTTTCACATGTTTTACAAAGTGGTTAGTTTTAATTCAAGTACACTCAGAAGCCATAAAATGATTGTGACTTCACAACTACTGAGACCGAAATATACCATACGACCGTTATTCCCTGTACAGGTGTAAACTTTGAAGTTAGAAATTTCAGTTTGACGGAATATCATGTAATCTAAGTTTTTTTTACCTTGATATATATATATGTTTGACAAGAAACATGATTTTAAAAAAATGTCATCTTAATTAATGTCTCTGCTTTTGCAGAGAAAAAAACACGATGAAAATGATATTCAGTATTATTCTGAAAGACGATACATCGTAGATAGTAATTCGTTCATTATATATTGTTACCCTACAGTACATATTATATTTTCTTCAAATTTTAGTTACTTTTTTACATTTATAGGTTTTGGATTCTTATCATAATTACATCAAACCTGCTCAAACTGGACGAAGTGAACAGCATCTAATGGCTCGACTGTGAATTCAGGCACTGAGCTCTTATTCAAATGATTTATCTCATTAAGAAATTATCAAAAGGCACGGATGTTTCAGACAATTAAATAATTCTTTAAATGACAGTTTACTCAGATAAATATAAATACTTAAGAAATGAATTGTTACTGTTACAATAAATGTTGTATATAATAATGTTTGTTACTTGTATGTTTGAATATAATATATGTACTAGTATTAAAAGTTTTTTTTTATTCATAAGAAATGATGTGATATATATAATTCATATTAATGAGAAACTTTTTTCTACTTAATAATGAATATATCAAAATGAATGCAAAAATCCCTAACAAAACAAAACACAGAAGTAAAGTCAGCACTGAGATCACAAAGTGATGGCCCCACTCTCTTCTGTGACAGCAAAATTTAACTTTTGCTTTGGGACTTCCAAGATATTTTTTTCTGAACATAGCATATCAAAAGAGATGTAATATGGTACTATGTTATAAAGATTATGTTAAAGTTTCATTATTTTTTGTGGTGTGGGAGTTGGAATAAGGGTATCATGCAATATTATAAAAGAATGGTGAGTTCCCTAAGGAAAACCCAAATACTCTTGTAATATATATGTTCGATGAAAGTGTAAAATGGGAAGTAAACAAAATGTTAAAGGATTCCATAATTTGCATTCAGTGGTGAAAGAGGAATGACGAAAAAAAGGATGGACAAAAGTAACTGACAGACATCCCCATCACTGTATTTCCCCATCCCATTTTTTATGCGGGGGTTAGAAATAAGTGATAGTTAATGTTCATTTTTTGCAATGGAGAACTCAAAAAGTATCTTTCCGATGGAAACTTAAAATAAAAGCAAACAATAAAACTGATAAATGTCAATCATCATTTGACCTTATAATTGTACTTGCTGACAAAAGTCCATGTATTGACCATAGAACATACAAAATGATGGTTTAAAAGATACTCCGGAATTGTTTACACATAGAGCATCTTGTGCATCGAATCAATTGAGAGATATAAATTAACTCCATATGCTGCTGGTAAAGTTTTACTACTGTATAAGTAAGGGAATTGAAAAGTAAAAGTCACCACATTTATCATAAAGCTTTGTTTTTCAATTACCATTAACTTCTTTTCAAGTAAAATATGAAAAATATCACAATATGAAACAGATATGCCAGATTCTGTGCTATCTTCTATCTCCTTTCCACTGGGATAATTTGATATAACGAATAGTGTTCAAGCTCAAAAATCCATAAAACAATACAAAATAAGAGCAGAACAAATACGGAGTTTTAAAACAACAGAGGTGTGATCAGGTGCCATGGAGGAGTGAGCATTCCCTGCCGATCGGACACACCCACCATGTTGCTCGTTGTCATGTTTGGGAAATGATGAATAAAAAATTAGTATGGAAAACGTTAATGAGCTTTTGACTTAACAATAAACTGTATTTGCTGACAAGGTCATTGTGTCGACCATAGAACGTGCGAAATGACGTAGAGCATATTCTTGCGTATCGAATCAACTGAGATATTTAAATCCCGTATGCAGACGAAAAAAGTATATTGCTGCGTAAGTAAGGGAAGTTGACGATTGAAAAGTGAAAGTCATCACGTTTAGAATCAAACTTGGTGGTTGGATTACCATTAAAGTGTTTTTCTAGTGAAATAACTAAATATGAAACAGATCTATGTGTCAGACTCTGCACAAAATGGTATCTTTTAATTTAAGCTCACTGGGATATAACTTGTATCGGCATACGTCGAGTCGAGAGATTAATGGGAATAAATGTAACTATAGTTGATTGATAATATAAACGTTGTCGATGTATATAGATGTTGAATTGAAGGTCATAGCAAGTGTTTTCTTCATGTCGAAAAAGTCTCGTTGAATTTTGTTAGGAATAGGGGTCGGGGATAAGAGATTGGTATCATCAACATCGGAGAAAGAATGCATCCCTGAATTAATATCGAACACACTATAATTTTTATTAGATTAAGTGAACGCTAACATGTATTCGTTATGTGTATCTTTTGATAAACCATATTAGCGTAATAATCACCCTAAAACAAGTCGCCCGCTTGGTAAAGTCGTCAGAGCGTTTGCTCTAAAGTCGAGAAATAAGGAGTTGAACATCGCGGGTTCGAATCCCAAGGAAGTCCTTTGGATTAGACCGAAAATCTGTCGGAATTCTAATGGGTATCAATTCTCCATTATAACAGACCTGTTTTTGTATACATTTCAGGTTTCAAAAGCAAAATGTTTACATGGAAAGACGAAGTCTTCTGTTGAGGCCTCTATATACCGACGACATTTTCTCTAATAACAATAGTCGAACGCGTGGCGCAGTGGTTAGAGCGTCTGCTCTAGCTAGAGACGCGAAGAAAGGAGTTGATCCCTACGTCGCAGGTTCGAATCCTACAGTGGGACGTGGAGACCTGTCCTTCGGATAAGACCGTATAAACCGAGGTCCCGTGTCGCAGTAGTTGCTAGAACGAAAAAGACCCCCCCCCCCCCCCCCCCCCCCCTGCTCAATGGCCCTGATGTCAGTGCCGAGTATAGGACAAAATTTAAAGCCCTCCACCGGAGTGGAGGCGTCTCCATATGAGTGAAAATTCTTGAGAGGGATGTTAAACAATATACAATCATCAATCAATATAATAACAATGCTGTCAAACCTCGTTATCTCGAAGTCGAGGATTAACTTCAAAATAACCAAGGATTTGAGAAATCCAGGCTAAAAACTTAAGGAATGAGTTGTTTGGACTTCAAAATGACTTCAAAATGACAAAATTGACATATCCATGGTATTCGAGATATCCACGATACCGAAGTTCAACTTTATATTCATTTTCATTTCTACTTTTGATATATATTCTTTCGAATATGTAATACGAAGTATAGTTAGACAAAGTTGTTTCAAATTTGGATATTTCACTAGAAAAGACGCTAACTGATACATTGTAACTAGATCGTTGCATTTGTAACTAGTGTTAATTGTAACGGGGACCGTTACAGATGTTCCCCAAACGTTCCCCAATTCCCTTATTTCCTTATTCCTGTAAGACATTTTTTAAGATATGAACTGTATCGAGGGAATTCATCAAAGAAATATAAAACAATGATAATATGTTTTACGGTGTGACCGTTGGGGCGAGCGCAGTTGTACCATCAAAAACACTTCGAACGTCAAGCCGCACGAGATATCTCGACTAGCTGTGACGTCATACGACGTCACAAAGCTCGTCGGAGCTTACGGAGACAGCCGAGCGTCTGTTTGAAACTATAGAACTAGTGCAATTTTTGTCGAAAAACATTGCAGAGTTATTTCTTGTTTCTTTGAAAGATTTCTACAAACTGAAAGTCTGATATATGCTTTACGTTATTATTTATTTATTTATTCGGCAATATTCGCGCAAAGGACATTGGGTAGTGCAGGAATTCTGGGAATGTTGCACAGAGAAATTTGGCTGACGTATGTACAGATTTCAATCCGAATTTCCTCTGTTCTTACACGTTAGTCTATTGAGCTCGCTTCGCGAGCGTCGCTTCGCGACGCTCGCTGCGCTCGCTATAAACTATATGTCATTTAACGCATTGTACGCGCGCACGTGCATGCACATGCAAGATGATCATGGCATGTTGTCTAAACCATTAACATTTATATATATCGTGAGAATCAATAAAATAATCTTTAAGTTAAACAGGCTACTGTTTTTCAATATATTGGACATTTTGCGCGCGCATGCGCACATGTTTGTGCATTCAATTTTGACAGTACCATAATGTAGAAAATCATAAAACTTATTCATATTCTAAATTTCATACCGTTTTGTTGAAAACTAAGAAAGTTATAGGCATTTAAAGTTTCAGCCAACCAGAGCGAACCGCAAGTGCATGTACGTGAGATCTTGCTATGTTGACCATATTATCACGACTATACTACTAATATATAACTTATAGTACGAGTTTTAAAGCATATAATCCAAAAATGGAAAAGTTACGGCCAATATCTATCATATTGGTCATGTCACGTGTTGCACGTGCGCGCTCTTGCAAGCACGTGCGTGCAAAATAACTTTCGTTCGGCACATCTACATAACATGCCTACTGACCCTAAAAATGTTTTACCTTAGTCGGCTGTGAAGTTTACAAGATCACTCGCGGACAACATTTTCCCTGAAAGAAAAAAAAACTAGAAGATCTGCTATTGCAAGCAATAGCTTATCCCCAAACTAGACAAGACTTTCATATTTTGTCATCACTCATCTTCGCTAGCCAAGGGTTTCTGATACGCTATTCTCCCCATAAACCCTAGGGTTTATGAGGAGAGAAACGTATCAGAAACCCTTGGCTAGCGAAGATGGTCATCACTAAAAGAATATACCCATTATAGCTAAGCTTGGAAAACCATCAACTCGTATCAGTCCTTTCAGTACTTTCAGTACTTTGATTTAAAAATCAAAGTTGAATAATTTTCACTTTTCCCGTGTTTCCGTGGCAACTATTGACAATTTGCAATTTTTATATCCAATGAGCACAATTACAGATACTAAACATTACAACAACAAACTTAAGGCTCATGAAGAATGTACATGGGACCAGAGAGAACACTCGCGGACAAAATTCGTCGCTTTTTGCAGGTTTCCATGGCAACGGTAGTCATTTTGAAACTAAATGACCACACAACACAACTTCAACCAGCGATCCTCTTTTGAGGAAAGTTTCAGGAAGATTGTCCCAGCCATCTCCGAGAAACAGCTTGTGTAACAAAAACATGCGTACAATCGCAATATGTCGTCCCCGACTTTGTTCGGGGCGACATAATAATAATAGTAAGAAACGGAGTAAAAACAATATATGTTCCCCAACTTTGTTTGGGGAACATAATTACCTGAGCCAAAACTTGATAACAAATATTGCCTTGCAGCAAATTCTGGATTAAGTGATAACGACAAGATAGAGTTCGCAAAAAAGGATCTGAGTGTTTACACGTACTTTAATAATAGTTACACAAATTGACCCAGGTAGAAATATAAATGAAGGCTATGTCTCAATTTCTGCCATTGTAAATACCTTCGACCATGTCATCTGCAACAGTTAATCCTGATCTGACTAAAGAGCGAAAGGGGGCGTCATTTGATGTGGAAAAATTAACAAATACCATATATGGAGGGGATGAAAATGTCAGAAAACGTCGATATTTACGTAAGGAAATTTTATTTCTTTCTGAAGTAATTTTGTCCCCATGAGAATGAATTCAATGAATCAGCAATTTAATTCATATCCCCCTTTAGGCAATGTCAATCAATGTTTATGATTTTGAAATAAGTGCTTATTTGCAAAGAATATATATATTTTTAAAAAATATATATATGACAGACCTCCTACAGTGTATGTTTGATTAAACTTTCCTTCTGGTTTGAAGATAATCTGGCCATTCAAGATCCAGTGCTCTCTCGTGCAAAACCATGGGCATTTCGATCGCGGGAGGAAGAGTATGAAACATCGCTGTGGCAAAACATTTACCTCCTAAAGAAAATGGAGGAAATGGGACTTAAAAATGAATTGGAGAGGATGTACTACTTAGAGTAAGTTTATCTATTTTATGATTTTCAAAAAAAAAAATTGAGTGATTCCATTAAATAAATAAAAAGAATTGGATTGAAAGGTAATGATTCTATTTAAAAAAAAATATATATTCAAGTTATTAACATGTCGATGAAGTTGAAAGTTTGCACCATTCATTTAGGATTATAACATTCTATTACAGCATTTATATTTTTGTTTGAATTTCCTCAACAAGCTAAGACTACCCATACTTATTTATGCTTATATGTAACATGTAGAGCTGCTACTCCGTCCCAGGCAAATGCTATTGGTGTACACTATGGTATGTTTATCCCTGCTATTGAAAAGCAAGGCACGGAGGAACAAAAAGCAAAATGGCTTCCCCTGGCAAAAAGTTTGAAGATTATTGGAACATACGCTCAGACGGAACTTGGTCACGGTAATTAATTAAAAAAACGTACGATTTCTATGCAATGTATCATAATGTTTGATTTATTAGCAAGTTATTTACCACACAAGAATAAATTATTGAAAGTTGTTTCCAGGGACATTTATACGGGGACTAGAGACCACTGCTACATACGATCATAAAACGAAAGAGTTCATATTGAATTCTCCAAAAGTGACGTCAATAAAGTACTGGCCCGGAAATTGTAAGAAATTAAAATCACAATTAGCTTTTGTTTCTGCATTGTTAAATTTGTCGCAGAATGCTGAGAAAATTTCTTCCTTTTGATACCTTCTTGAATTTTAGTGGGGAAAACTTCAAACGTCTGTTTGGTAATGGCTCAGTTGGAGACTCAAGGGAGACGACGCGGGATTCATTTGTTTATGGTGCAGCTCCGGGATCTGAACACACACAAGTTACTGCCAGGTATAACCCTGGAGACATGGATCACTCTTTCCCTACACCTAGCCTGCAGATAACATGCTGATGATAAATACTAAATTCTACTTGGTCTTTTTTAATTTTTTTTTTTTATTTTTGAAGATTTGCTTTACTTTAACATTCTCCCCCTGATAATTTAAGGCGTGGAGGCAGGTGATATTGGTCCCAAGTTTGGTTTTAATGGTAATGACAATGGCTTCTTGAGGTTAGGCAATGTACGAATACCACGAGAAAACATGCTGATGAGGTATTCAAAGGTAATTACATTTGTGTAAAGGCAAAAAACAAATTCTTACTAGTTATTAATAGCCAATTTTTCCAGCTTCAGCAAAATCCGAAAAACTCGTATTTTTAATTTTATGTATCTAAAAGTCAAATATAAAATGAAAAAAAGATATCAAAATGAAACGGCAAACAAAGTAGTAGCATAAGGAAAAACTGGCGCGATTTAATTTATCTTTCTTTTCTAAAATCATTTACTAATATCTAACAATATTAAGCATTTTAAAGGAAGATGACTATAAACGAATGTGTTTTGGTATTTCATGGTGCACATGCAATGCAAAATTTGTCACCACTTTTTGACAGGTACTAGAGGATGGTACTTATGTAACACCCCCGGACCAGAGAATTGCATATGGCACCATGGTTTTAATTCGCGCCAAAATTGTTGGAGCGATTTCAAGTTCTTTGGCAACGGCGTGCGTTATAGCAGTGCGATACAGCGCAGTTCGACGTCAAACCGAAGTCTCCCCAGGGTACTAGTATATATGTATACACTTACCAAGAACACATAAGTTAGTTTAAAGGATGAAGATCTGCTGTTTTATTATCTGAAAAGTGACTGACAGTCTACTGAAAGGTGACTGAATGACCTCTGTTATTCAGTGACCTTTCCTGACCTCAGTGACTTTAAAGTTGACTGATTGGGGAAGGTTCAACCTGTGTTTTGAATCTGTTGTGGATCAAAATATTAGGATTAAAGGAAGAAAATTAAAATGAATAATTTTGCATCATGATAATTGAACCCATTGCTTGATTAATTCCAGTGGGATAGAGGCACAAGTAATAGACTACCAAACTCAGCAGTACAAGTTGTTTCCATTGGTGGCTACAGCGTACGCCATGCAGATCACTGGGAGATTTATCATGGGTTACTATGCAAAAGTATCCTCTGAAATCGACGCTGGTAATCTGGAGTCAATGAATGTAGTAAGTTTATCATAGTTAAATACTAAAATTAATTTTACTTTAAAAATTTAATTTTAATGAGTAAAAGATGTGCTTGCACAGAAGTATAGAAGGAAACTATTCGTCACTTAAAGTATTATTTATATAAACAATTTAAATGCATTCTTTTCTCATATTTTTCATGGAACCTGCATGCATGGTTCTTGCTTGTATTAAATTTCTTTTTTTTTAAATCAATCCAGTAATTTTTTTCGTTTTTCAAATATATTATTTACTTCATTATTAATAATACTTATTAATTTATTTACAGCTTCATGCAGTGCTGTGTGGTCTAAAAGCATTCAGCACGTGGGTATGTACATCGGGAATAGAAACGTGCCGCTTGTGCTGTGGGGGACACGGGTACTCCCACGCCAGCGGTCTGCCCAAACTTTACACGATGGCCACCCCAGGGTGTACATACGAGGGTGAAAATAACGTCATGATGCTACAACTAGCCAGGTAATCGTATCTGCTGAGATTTGGTTATAGTTGGGTTGGTGTGTTGAAGAATGTTTTTTTATGTAGCATTTTACAATGTCTATTTTGAATTTCTGATTAAGGTGTATCAATTTACAGGTTTCTGATTAAGGTGTATCACTTTACAGTTTTCTGATTAAGGTGTATCACTTTACAGGTTTCTGATTAAGGTTCATCACTTTACAGGTTTCTGATTAAGGTGCATCACTTTAAAGGTTACTGAGTGATTAAGGTGTATCAATTTACAAGTTTCTGATTAAGGTGTATCAATTTACAGGTTTCTGATAAAGGTGAATCACTTTACATGTTACTGAGTGATTAAGGTGTATCACTTTACAGGTTTCTGATTAAGGTGTATAACTTTACAGATTTCTGATTAAGGTGTATCACTTCACAGGTAACTGATTAAGGTGTACCTCTTTACAGGTTTCTGATTAAGATGTACCACTTGATAGGTTACTGAGTGATTTAAGGTGAATCACTTTTTAGGTTTCTGATTAAGGTGTATCACTAAACAGGTTTCTAATTTAGGTGTATCACTTTGCAGGTTACTGATTAAGGTGCACACTTTACAGATTTCTGATTAAGGTGTTTCACTTTATAAGTTTCTGATGAAGTTGTATCACTTTACAGGTTACTGATTAAGGTCTATCACTTTATAGGTTTCTGATTAAGGTGTATCACTTTACAGTTTTCTAATTAAGATGTATCATTTTATAGGTTTCTGATTAAGGTGTAACACTTTACAGGTTTCTGATAAAGTTGTATCACTTTACAGGTTACGTAGTGATTTAAGGCGAATCACTTTACAGGTTTCTGATAAAGTTATATCACTTTACAGGTTACGGAGTGATTTAAGGCGAATCACTTTACAGGTTTCTGATTAAGGTGTATCACTTTACAGGTTTCTGATTAAGGTGTATCACTTTACATGTTTCTGATTAAGATGTACCACTTGATAGGTTACTGAGTGATTTAAGGCGAATCACTTTACAGGTTTCTGATTAAGGTGTATCGTTTTACAGGTTTCTGATAAAAGTGTTTCCCGATGTAAAGAGCGGGGCTCCAGTCAGCCAGTTTCTACGTTGTTATACCGTTGGTGTCTCTACAGAGTCCTGCATGACTGAAGAAGTGGCGTTAGGTTGTCTTGTTAAAGCTTATGAACACAGAGCAGCTAGGTAAACACCAAAGAATCACTTTTGATAAAAAAAAATTAAAGGAAAAGTAAGTTATGACTAGTGTCGGTATGATTAAATGTAGTCGCGTTCTTACATGGTAAGATAAATTCATGAAGTTCATTCAGATCTGACTTAGAAATATCCATTAAAGAAATAGTACTAAAAGAAAACCAATTTTGAAAAACAAATGGGAATTGCTGTATTTGATCAAAAAGTGAGATTTGATTGAAATTTCTCGACTTTTTGTCTCCCAGATTGCTTGAAAATGCTGCCAGAAATATCGAGAGACTTGTTCGTTCCGGAAAGTCTAGACAGGAAGCTTGGAATGCGTCCACTGTTCTACTCACGTGGGCGGCAACGGTAGTTATTGAAGCATAAGCTCATTAAGATATACACTTTATTTTCATAAAAAGTAAAAAATTGAGAGCTTATGTAACAAAGATTGACATCACTATGATTGATTGATTGTATATTGTTTAACGTCCCTCTCGAGAATTTTTCACTCATATGGAGACGTCACCACTTGCCGGTGGAGAGATACAAATTTTGTCCTATACTCGGCACTTACGTCTCTTGAGCACGAGGGATTTTTTTCGTGCCAGCACCTACTGCGACACGGGACCTCGGTTATACGGTCTCATCCGAAGGACATGTCTCCACGTTCCACATTGTGATTCGAACCCGCGAAGTATGGATCAACTCCTTACTTCGCGACTCTAGAACAGACGCTCTAACCACTGCGCCGCGTGGGCGACGATATACGTTGTAAATAAAACGTTATGATACATTTATGACAGACACGGTAGTCACTCGTACACCGGTTTGGGTCATCCCACCTAAAATCCTAGGAAAAACCTGCACTTTTTAGTCAACCACATGATCATGAAGGTCTGGAAAGGTCAATGATTGACAGAGCTCTAACAATCAGTCACATATTCAGTCATTTGTCAATATTAAATGAATGGCAGAGATTTATCCTGTGAATCCCTTCTTTGTAATCATGAAATCAAACGTATTATTACACTTATATTCAATTTGAATTTCTGTATACTAAATGCAAAATCAGATATAATTGACGTACGCCTAGTTGGTATTTTGATTCATTTCATATGGTATTTATTTTCCTTCTCGTGATATAGGCATTTTCTCATCTGTTTGTCGTCAATGCATTTGTGGAGAAAATAAACAAGAATAAGACAAAGGAAATAGAAGGCGTATTGACCACTCTCTGTAAGCTATATGCAGTCCATGGAATCATTGAAAGACTAGGTGAATTCATTCAGGTATACCAAACGAAATTTCTGTAAAAAATCAAGGAATAAGAAAAAAAAGATTGATTTAAAGTGACAAATAATAAACATGGAGCCAGAAAAACAGACAAAATTTTAATTTCAAAGCATATTGATGAGAGTCGTCTTGTGGTCAAATAAATAAAAATGAATCAGAACAAAAAAGTTTATTCTTAGAATATAAGCAAAAATCCATTTGAATAGATATTTATACATACTAACGAAATGTATGCATCAAAATATTTAAACGATCATTTTGTTTACATAGACACTATAGCCAAAAGAGTACATAGTATGTAAATAAATGGTATCAATTATCTTCCTTTTTTAAATAAAAAGGATGGATTCTTCAGCCCTATACAAATCACTTACCTTCAAAATAAGCTGACTGAGCTGTTAGCGGAGATGAGACCGGATGCCGTGGCCTTAGTGGACGCGTTCGATTACCCGGACCGGGTACTGGACAGTTGTCTGGGGCGGTATGATGGACAGGTCTACACGGCCCTATACGAATACGCCAAAAACTCACCCCTCAACGAGAAAGAAGTAAGTTACGTCCTTTTCTTTATTTTAACTGAAAGTTAAAACAGAGACTTATCCAGACATAAATTAAATACCAAAGGTAGTCATTGAATTTCCTATCTTTTAGGGTAACCGTACTTTTACAAAAGTGCTCAGTTCAAACTAAATTTCAGTTTTCCTTTGAAACTTTCTCTTTGTATAAATCATCATACATTCTTGATCAATATGTTTATCTAATAATCCTTTTCACTGATTACATTAATCTTTTTGTACAGGTTTTGGATTCCTATTTCAAATACATCAAACCTGCTCAAGGGGGAGGAAGTACAATGTCTAGACTGTGATGGCTGACGAACTCTTTTTGTATACATGGACTGTGTTATATTTTGTTTGAGAATAAAAAATTAGTACAATATTTTTTAAAAGACACCAGAATTTTGTCAAAATTATACTTGCATGCTCACAGTACAATGAATTTTTAAACCAAGACAAGGTACTGTCAGATATGTTGGTGTTACAGGGATTTCAATATCCTCGTTTAAAGTCAGGATTTCGATCATTATAATGACACTTTTGACATTTCATTTTCAGTGAAAGCTGATTTAACTATAGAAATGCTGTTGTTTTGTAAAAACTTTGACTTAAATTTGTTCCATTCCAAGTGTTTTCTTTTTTACACACCAATACATGTACTTCCAAAAAATCACATACGAATATCTTTGTCTACTGAAAGACAGATTTTTTTTATTATAATTGTAATATATGTTTGTTTAACATACTAGAAAAAATAAAATGAGTTATTCTGAAGGATTTCAACTTAGTTTTATTTCCCGTCTAATGTAATGTCTCCTAATGTATACGTTATTTTGTACTTTTCATTCAGTTGGTCTTTTCTATAATGTCTGTCCTTTGTTTAGCTTTGGGGTGCACTGTACATGTACCCATCTCTTATCCGCAACTCCTCTTTTACCACGTTTAATGAGACTTCCAAAGAATCTTTGTTTATACATTGTGCCATTGTGCACATCCTATTTTATTTTTGATCGGACACATATTTTGGGTTTCCAAGAACAGAACATGGACACAGCCATTCTTTCTTTAATATTGAAGGCTATCCATCTCTTATCCGCAACTTCTCCTATGCCAGTTTATAAAATTAATACCTTCACAAATTCTTTACTACATTATGCCATTGTGCACATTTTATTTTACTTTATTGATCTGACACTTATTTCTGGTCTCCCAAAGCAAAACATGGACTTTGCCACTATAATCATATGGGAGGCGGGGCATCATTTATTGAGCTCATTGCTCACAGTTAGTACCTCTAGTTTATTTTTGAAATTTCCATGAAGTTATATGTAATATACATACTCCACTGATGCGCTTGTTTTATGCACATGTTATTGAAGACAGCCCCCCCCCCCCC
>PRKT01000029.1:58392-78578 GCA_003671525.1 Saccostrea glomerata
GGGGGGGGGGGGGGGGGGGGGGGGGGGGGTCCTGTCCACAAACACCTGTGGTTTTATGTTTTAATTTAAATCAGTTGTCAATACAACAATATATATTAACCTTGTAAGTATTCAATTTGGATTATGGAAAAATATTTTGGTATATATATTTTTTGTTTGAAATTCTAAAACCGCTTACTGATTTTTCTTCATATGTTTTATTATATATTGATAATAGTACTATTGCAAGTTTCAATTAATTAAACACACATTTGAGACTCAGAAACATCTTATTTGCAAATAAATCATGACATGACGATGTTTGAAATAATTATGCAATTTAAAAAAGCGCCAAGAAGTCATGTTGGAGGGTTGTGAAGATCAGCTTGGTACTTAATTCATATCAAGATGTCAAGTAACACCCACCCTTACCCAAACGTACAAAGGTACACATGCCATGACACCCCCGGGGTTTCACAGTCTTACAGCTGTCAACTATTTCGGATTAGCGAATACGGTTTTCACATTTATCCATACCGGATGTTGAATAAAGAGGCTGGAGTTAGTGGGGAAAGAAAATATTCGGATTGTGTGATTGCGTGTATTTGTTTTGAGATACAAGTGAAAATAATAGTGTGTTACATTTCAACATAAACTTTTCATTGGTATTCAGTCTCTCAAAACGCCAAGGACTACAACTGTTGACTGCGCAGGCACGGAAATTGCCAGAGACTGAAGGCATCCCGAGGTCGGCTTCTTTGTTTTCCTTTTTTGGTCCGCGCGGTCCAGTCCGCATAAATTACAGTGGTGTCGAATATCAGGGCTGGGGTCTTATCACAACGTGGAATGTGAAGTTTGAAAGATACTCTGCTACTTTTATTTCATTATTACAGTGTAATTAAGGAATAAAACATCATTTAACAGTTAATGATTTAGAAGGACCTAATTTTACTCTGAGGCTTGACTGCAGACAAGTTGTGTGGTGAGCCAATGTTTATCAGAAAACCGAGTGGCGGATCTTACTGCAATGTAAGTATGTTTACTTGTAGTGAAAACCAATTTTTTAAAAAAAGATAATTCAGTGGAGAAAATGTAATTAACAAAGTAAATAATTTTTGAACTGTCAAATGGTGCCTTTGATTACAAGATGAAAGTGTTTGTAAATCCTACCTCTGTATGATTCAGACTAAAAGTCTGTGTGGAGAACGGTTCATGGAGATCTTGAATTTTCTGCTGCTTGTCGCTCCATGCCGTTAACACATGATTTTGAAATTAATTGAAATTATATTAACAGAAATATTTCAGCATGAAACAAATGGCCTATAAATTTTAAAATTGTTGAGAATAAAAATGCATGAATAGATGTATTCATGTACTGATATATCTCAAGTTTTTGCAAACACCTAAACTTGGCACTTGCAGGATATAATCTACAAGTATATGTGCATTTTATGGTTTATTCCACATATATCGCAATATAAAAATGGGTTGTAGACACTGACAATTTATTGTAAGATTTACTATTTGATGTAAATTTATAAACCATTATTTGTGAGGTACATCATGTAAATTGTATGTGATTATCTTTCTTTTGAAACAGGTTCCTTAGAATTGGAGCTTGAAGAATATTATTGAGCAGATAATACCAAAAAAAATTAAAATGACACAACACAAGGTCTACATGAACCAAATTCACTGCAGTTCCCTGCTGTGTGAGTTGGCCCAGATGTGGAAGAACCAAGCCCTGTGTGATGCCATTATTAAAGCAGGATCCATCACAGCTAAGGTATACACATGTTTTGTCTTAGAGGGGCTGGTCTCCTGTTATCAGGACTGGCCTGGCTACATATATGTAATTCTCAACAGATGTTAGGACTGTGTAGCTCTGCTTAGATAGCCACATGTGTGCTATTTTTGTGATAAAGACTTAAAAAAAATGAGATGCATGTTAAGTGTTTGCTGATTAAATTTTCTTTGGTGAAGCTTTATAGTATAAGTTTTGATGGATGGTCATCATAGAATATTTAGATATAAAGTTTGATTCATTTACATGAAAAAAAAAATAATTTATTTTGAAGACACAAATTTTTTAAGTCTATAGTTGTTCATTGTTTTATTATGTATAAAACGTGTAAAAGAATAAAAAAAAAATGAAATCTTGAATGTGTTAAAATTTGCATGTATAATAAAGTATTTTTGATGATTATTGCAAATTAAGAGACACAGTTTCAAATTACACAAATTTTATAAGTTAAAACTCTTAATTCATAAGTGAAATTCTTCTTTTTTTTTTGAAAAATTAAATAAAAAGAA
Source organism: Saccostrea glomerata (assembly GCA_003671525.1). NCBI lineage: Eukaryota > Metazoa > Mollusca > Bivalvia > Ostreida > Ostreidae > Saccostrea > Saccostrea glomerata. The sequence goes on from PRKT01000029.1 coordinate 60,685, forward strand.
AAAGAAAATTATTTTGAATTTTGGATCACTACCTATGTATAATATCCCTTTCATTACATTTGTATTACAATTAATGTATAAAAATTGAGATGTTCCTGGGGGTATGAATTCAAATAAGCTTATTTAATCAAGCCTTGCTGCCTCTTGGAAAGTCAAGTCATAAAAGAAGAGTAAGTCAAGAGTGTTATGTACTTCTAAAAATTGAAAGACAAACTTATCATTTTATAGGACTCGGGTAACATATTGCTATCTTTTTTTTTTTGTCAGTCATTGTCAGGTGTCCATTAACATTTGAATATTTTCAGCTTCTTTTCTTGAAGCTTGTAATTGATGCTAAAAATTTTAGGACCTGTGGGTATGTTCTGACCTTTACCCAAAGTCATTGGGCAAGTTCAAAGTCACTGGTAAAAATAAGTACCGGGGTATTAACAAAATTAAGGCTCTAACTTTGTAATGGAGAATCATTGAAAACTCTTAGCTGGTGTAAAGATTTGTTTTCTTTGGCATTGACCCAAAGTAATTCTTGTTCAAGGTTACTGGTAGAAAAAGTAATAAAAATCCTGTCTGGCCAATTACTTTTTAATGGAAAATCATTAGAAACCCAAACTAAATACAAAGATTGTTAAGGATGTAAGCATTTGTCATGACCTTCACCTAACAAACTATTAAAAGAGGTTATATAATTTTTTCTAAGCAATTGGCAAGGTCAAGGTATTTACAAAAAATATTAACAAAATACTTAGAAAAATTTACTCTGCTTTAGAGAAGTTATTTCCCTCGGACATCTTACAAGTTGTATTATGCTCAGGTGACCATTAAGACCCTTAGGCCTTTTGCACCAATACATCAATACAGTAAAACCTGCCTATTCTGACATTCACTATGAGACAAACTATTTTGTGGAAAAGATGAGATGTTTTGTTACACAATGTGAAGAAAATAGGGAATAGTAAAAATGAAAATAAAAGTTTGAAATTACACTGAAACAGATTGCATTGGTTTTGGATCAGACATACAGACTAAGTATAACATGTAATTACTAAGTCAACATTCTATTCATTAACTTTAAATGAAAATTTTAAAATAAATTTTACATTTTCAGGCTCATCGGTTGGTTCTTGTGGCAGCCTGTCCTATGCTTAAGTCCATGGAGAGCGCTTCAGTTGGATCTCAACTAAGTATAACATGTAATTACTAAGTCAACATTCTATTCATTAACTTTAAATGAAAATTTTAAAATAAATTTTACATTTTCAGGCTCATCGGTTGGTTCTTGTGGCAGCCTGTCCTATGCTTAAGTCCATGGAGAGCGCTTCAGTTGGATCTCATCTGGAAATTAGACTTGCTTCTGACATAAAAGAGGAATCCATCAACACGTTTCTACAGTATTTATATGAGGGATGCATGGTTTTAACTGAAGATAACTATAAAGAAATAGAAAAAATTGGACGAATTCTTCAAGTGGACAGTGTCATTAAATGCTGCTCCGATTTTTACAAATGTCTGAATTCCTCCTCTCAGTACAAGTATGACTATTATGATCATGTTGAATTTAAGCATGTTAGACAGACTGATATGTTGAAGTTTAGTGAGAAATCCAACAAGAGATCAATAGACTCTAAAATCACAAGTCAGGGCGGGAAAAGGCAGAAAATACTCAACTCTGATTCCCCATCATTTGGTGCTAACCCCAAAACTGATGATCTGTCACGTCCTTCAAATTTTAACAGTCCCAAAGATCAAAACCGTCCATTTAAAATCGGCCCTGCTAGCGTGTCAAGAAGGCCTAATGGTGGTGTGGACGTGGTGGAAGACAGCGTGCAGATCCACCATGTGGATAAAGAAGTCTCTCCTGGGTCGTCACAAGTGGTGGACACATCATCCGCTATGTCTGTCTCAATAGCCAGTCAGATACCGCCGGATATAAATGTCCAAGTGGTTAATATTAGTAATACACACCGTACCTCATCTCCTTCTCTGATCTCAAGGATCCCCAACAAACCTCCCCTCTCAGGACCGTTTCCCACTGAAACTGTGGACAACAGGTCAGACTCTCCCATCTTCATAGCAGGAGTGGGGGTCAGGGGTTATGGAGCCACCATGGTACCACCATCAAAGTCCTTTGCCATAGGAAGCCCCACCATGGTGCCTGTTGGTCCTGCGCAATTTCCAACTTTTGTGAAAGACGCCATATCAACCTCTAATGCTGAAGAGGAAGTTGGGTTGGTGAATATGACCATATTCACAGATTGCTTTAAAATTAAGTGTTATTTGTATCAATATAGATAAAACTTAAAAAGTTTTAACTCTTTAAAAAAGTGGTAAGCAATTGATTTATTTTTCAAATTAACATAACATTTGTATATTGTTTGCAGAATGAAGAGTCGGTCAGAATCTCAGTCGAGTCTAACTACCAGTCCAGACCCCTCCATCGTGAAGAAAGAGCCAGGAATCAGCACACCGTACGTGGAGGTCCAGGATCAGGGGATGGTTATGGTCCGTCGCACAGACACGGACAGCGAACAGCAGGAGGAGGTGTCCAGTGACCTAGAGATAGAGGAACCTCCCCCCGATGACAGCTTCACGGGGGACCCCGGGAGTGAGGCCTCATGGATTGGGGGACAGGCTGGTGAGTTTCAAGTTTCTAAAGCTTATTTCTGTAAGGGATGACTCATATATAACAAGACAGAGAAAGAGATCATTACAGAGAGAATGGAATAGGGAAATGTTTTGTCCAAAGTGAAAAACAGGAACAAGCTTAGACTGTGAATTTTAATGATTTCACATCTCACCCACATTTAATAGGGGAGAAGTTTTAGAAATCAAAGAGATATAAGAAATTGATACTACTTTCTTTTCAAAATTTAAATCATTACATGGGGGAATCAAGGATTCTTGATATACAAGTGAATTAATAAGGCTGTAAAAATCCTCTACCTTGTTTCAAATATCATATTTATTCACGAAGAAGACTTAGACCTTCTTGATCTCTCTTCTCTGAATATGTACCTATTAAACTTCCCATTCATTTCTTTTGTTTATTTGTATACCTGTTTATGTATGTTTTGAAAAATAATTGTTATCTCATAATTCATATTTTATAAACATGTAACAGCATGGGCATGTATGTTTTTCTTCATTTCAAGAGGGGATGTTTCAAAGTTTAAAACTGTTACAGACAGTGATTGATTGATCTTCATTTGCTTGATCTTCACAATGAGATTTTTATCTTTTATTAATTTATTCTAAAAATTTTTTTGTTAATTTTTAATTTATCCCCAAAATTACTTTTTTATTTCCTGATTAAATAAAAACTATACATTGATTTCTTAGGTTTTTCTTTGAAATTTCTAGAAGAGATTTAAATGACCCAATAATCAAATGTTAAATATTGTTAACTCTTTTTTAGATGTAGAAAATACTCAGTTAGTACAATTTTGTAAAAAGTATCTAGCAAGGTTTTGGAGATTTTATTTACTGATGATGAGAGACAAACAGTAGAATAGCATAGTATCACTAAGACCTTGAATTTGTGAAGAAAATAGATTTTGATGACATATACCTGAAATTTTTTCAATGAGACTAAACTCTGAGATTTAAAAATATGATTTGAACAGGTTGTGTTATGCGTGTTTAAATGTTGACTGATTTTAACTGATAAAGTCAGTACCATGAATGAAATTGTTATTTATATTCAGAACCTAATGTATAAAAATTTTTGGTATCAATATAAATGAAATATTTTATGGGATGCAGAAGTGCTCTCTGAGTGTATGAATTGGTGCAGTGGGAAACGGTTTTGAGCATAAACAAAGTATTATTGTGTACAAGCATGTCATTGAGTTACAAATGCTTCACTTCTGAAGTTATGCGTGTGAAAAATGGTGCATTAAGCAGCTGGATGTGACTGAATATTGGATTGGACATGTGCCACAGAGAGGCTGATTTTTCAGTGCATGAAATTATACCAGCAGCATTCTGATGTGTGTGTCTCAAAGAGTACTAACTCCGCATGATCTGAATTCTCTCCCTTTATCACTTGACAAAATCAGGCAAGTCTATGTTACTATATACCCTGTATCTCATTCTGTCTTTCATAACTCTTCAGAATTCTTACAGTTCATCTTGTTCTCAGAAATATCTTTATAATGAATACAAAGTTAAATTTTTCTGAGTTTAAATTTATATAAAGTAAAAAAAAAATATCTCCAGAATAGAGAGTCAATTTCATATTTCAAAAGTTCTTCAACAAGAAATATATCAGGTTATGTCAAATATTTATTGCCTTGCTTTCTTAGTACATGTAATTCACTGATGCCAATTGTTTGTGAGATTCCATAAGAAATGTTTTCAATTTCCGATGTATATTAAATATTTTAGTGTCAATGAAAGAGTCTGTCTTGTTTTCTAGGTGAGAATGAGAACAGTACGGAGAAGGGTTCCTGGCACAGTGTAGAAACTAGAGGTCCCTATGCTGTGAGTGAGGAGCAAGGTGAGGTCAAATTTGACCGCAATGAAATGAAATTTGATGGCACAGATCTGAAATTTTATGATGAAGTGCTACCAGGACATAGGCTGATTAGGATTGAAGGCAGTAAGAAAGCATGCGCATACTGTGACATTCAACGCTTGAAAACAAAATCTGGGTGGCAGATCAAGTCATATTTCAAGTGCCTTGCTTGTGATATACCACTATGCAAATCTGACAAGGAGTGCTTTCTGAGATACCATGAGCTGAGGTTAGAGCAACCAAATGTTCCACCCAAGGAGCTTCACAAGAGATTGAAAACCAAGAACAAGCCTCTTCTTCTACATAATGTGACACCTTCTCAGATGAAGTCTTCCAATACATCTTCCTCCTCTACAAATATATCCATTGAAGAGTCGGTCACAACAGCAGACATTATAAGGGCTCACCTATCCCCCTCAGACTTTTCTGAGCAGAACCCCGCCCCTCCTCTCCTCACTCCCTACCTGTACAACACGTCTAATGTCCCTCCCCTTGATATTGACTCCCCGGAGCACAGCAACAGCGGGACACCCGAGAAACTGGACACACTACCACAGGGCAATAAAAAGGAAGAGAAGCAAACACCAAAAACAGGGATCACCAGGAAGTCGAGGAAATCCGTTAAAACAAAGCCAATGAAAATCGTTCTCAACGAGGAAATAAATGATGGGCTTGAAAGCGACGATTCCGATGATTCCAACATGGAGGAGGATTACAGCACCAAAGAGAGAATATCACTGGACAAGGCAAAGAATGGGGCTGTGTCAGCAGTGGGAACGAGAAAAGAAAGAGGTCACATTGTTATACAGTAGCAGTAGAGATAGAACATTGATTGGGGTACAAACGTCTTTTCATCAGATCTCAACAGATCTGTTCACCTGTTGTTTCATGAGCACAAAATTGAAAAGATTTCAACAGCAAAGCTATGCAGTAAAGATAAACTGTTTTTTCTTTCAATACATGTATCTCTTCAGAAAGGTTATATTCCTGTGTTGGAACTATTCAAAGAAAATACATGTATGTCTTTATAATTGTAAAGAGAGATAACTCTAGTTGCCCTTTGTTCTCCAAGAAATAGTTTTTGAAATTAATTTAACTTCTAATAAACATACTCATGAGTTAAACTTTTATACTGCATTATTGCATATTGCATTATTTTATAAATATGTAGCAAAAATTTGTTAATTTTTAAAATGTTAAATCTTATTTTTTTTTTTTTAAATTCCTTCAGTTCTCTGTATTAATATGAATGTTTTCTATAGTTTTACCTAATATCCAAGTCATACTCATATGATATGTAAAATAAATACAGGTTAATATGAGTTCTTTATCTACAGTCGTATGTTACAGATTTCACATTCTTCATTGATGTACTCATTCACATAATTCTGTTGAGTATACATGTAGTTCTTCATACAAGAGACATTCACAGATGTGCTACTACCCTGGACTTTAATTTATAACTGCACAAGTGCCAATTAAAGATTTTGCACTCAGGTTTTACGGTGCTAATTCAAATACATTTTTGATATAATTGTTGAATCTAAGATTGAGAGAGACTTGTGTTAGTAATGAAGCTTTGAAGATTTTGAGGTTATATATATTATGTTATACATGTAAATGTATATATATTTTTGATGTTCTTCTGTATATTTGTGTGGAAATATAACTCTTCCCCTACTGATCCATTGTAAATCCCATTAATTTAGCTTCTTTTTAATATTCTCCTAGTCATAATTCATATGTACATGTATAAATATCTCATTTGTGTGCCATGAATAGGACCATTTGTTTTTACTAAACAAATATCAGCAAGGGACAAGAATTTGGCTCTTCAATTTCAATGTTATAAAATGAGATATTTTCAATACTTGTACAAGTAAAACTTTATTTATTATTGTTGACCAATACTAAGGTAACTTAGGTTTGTTCCTAAAGAGTACTTTTAAACCAAATGAACAGTTCTTTTAAAACAAAACAAAAACTCTTTTTAATTAAATTTGTGTCCTATAAGTTAACCATTTTTATTGTATGCATATAGATACAAATTTGTATATAAATTAAATATTCTGTCATAGATACAGCTTTCACATTCATGTGATGGATTTTTTGAATCTCAAATTAACATATAAAAATTATTTCAGTGAATGTTTTTTTTTTTCTTAAATGATTTTTAAAAAGTAGAAACATTTTTTTAAAAGCAGCCATGACTGAAACTAGTAGAGATCAGAAATATATGGTATGTGGTGCATTTGAATGGCATGGTATGTTAAATAAATATATTTCATGTACTATGTCTTTGTGTTCTAAATATTAGGTGTGCCTTTTTTACACAATTAAATGACAATGTAAGATAAATATAATCACTAACAGTGCCAAATGTATGTAAGGCACTCTACTAATAGTGCATGTGACTCCAGACATTGTGAAGTTTTTTGCATGATTTGTAAAGTGGTTTTCTATATAATGTTTTAATGTGTGAATTAAATATATACAGTTTTCAATAAAGCTTTCTTATTCAAAATATATTATTACTGGTTATTTATGTGAAGTGATTCTTGTTTTATTTCTCCCAATTCATCCTATTGTTAATCTGAAGAAGAAAACAGATATGATGTTTAAACCAATTGTTCACACTTTAAGGATCAGCATCTTAAAAAACCCATAAATATCATATTCATTAGTGTACTGATGTGTAATGGAGAGAATTCCTGTGGGTTTTGATGACAGTCCAGTGTTATGTAAAGTAGAGAAACCATATTGGTCTTGATGATGAACAGTTTAATGTAGTGGAAAAGTTGAAGATAGCAAATAGCGATTGATCATATAAAAATGACAAATGATAGAATTCTGTGAACAGAGCTATAACCTTGAAATTTACAGAGGTGGGATCAGATGCCTAGAGGGAGGAAGCATCCCCTGTAGACTGATCACATCAGTAACCGTGAGAAATCCTGTGGGTTCTGATCAGTATAGATCTCAAATGGACTATGGAGAACTCTGAATATAAACTTGACAAAGGGAACAAAATGGCTAATGTTTTATTTGGTTAAATACATTTTTATGTCAATCTTTCAAATGGTAGTGTTAATTTCCTAATTATGGGGTTTATGAGGCATCTTTGCAGGCAAGGGGTTTAGCTCCTGTGGGAAGAAGAGGGGATTATGAATCTTTTGTGTCTTAGTTGAGAGAATAGAAAATGAGAATGAACCTATGGCTAAAGTGCCGTGAACATACTCTGGGACCTTGGTTTATATGATCTTATTTAAAAGAATGCTTTCCCTATCCCCATTTGTTGCAAGTTCAAATCCCAGTGCAGGATGTGGAAACAGGTCGTTCAGATGACACCATATAAACCAAGTTGTCAGAGTTGCAATTGATGCTGATTTGATTAAATTAAAATAAAATTCCGCACTGTTCAAACACAATAAGTGCTGAGTACATGTGGATCTACATTTGCAATGCTAATGCAAATAGGGGGCACTGAAAGTTGAACATACTGAATTAGGTAAATTGTAAATTTTAAAGTAAATATTCATATGCCTGTACATTATATGCATAGGAAGCCTTTTACTGTATAACTGGGTCTTCCTTTATCCTTTCAGGGTTCAGGAAGACTCAGAGACCAGGACAGCTAAAGAAAGAAAAGAGTTCTCCAATATCTCAGCCATTCACTGAGCACAATATTGTAGAATCTCATTTTACCAATACATTGAACACCGAAAACTCTCCAGGAATAATGGGTACATCAGAAAACCAGCCAAATTTAGAAACGGTCCCAAATGAAGTTTGTTACATTGATACAAAGGACATGTGCATGAGAGATGAGGAGGGACGGATGCACAGACTTGTGAGCAACCCCGGACATAAAGCTCTAACGTGTGTCTACTGTAAACTGACGGGAAACAAAACAGCCTGTGGATGGCACATCAAATGTTACTACAGATGTAGTGTCTGTGATGTGCCGCTCTGTAACATTAAACGCAACTGCTTTGTACAATATCATGACAAACTAAAAGAGGGATTCCTAGGTTTCTGATAATAAAATTATATTCAAAAGGTGTATATTCATTAGTACATGTATATGCATATAAATTTCTTTTATTGTGAGGAACTAAAATGTTGATAGTATTTAACATTTGTGCAACTTGTCTTGGAATAGGTAAACTTTTTTAAACCTAGTAGTGTTTTTGTACCATTACCCAGTATATTATTTTGGCAGAAAATATGCAAATTTATACCATATTAAAAATTTTACAAATCATCTTATTTAAAATCTAAATTATTTTTGGTTTGCTATACACATTTTCAAAAAGAATAAGTGGAGATATATTGGTATTTTCATCCATATATTACATGTATGGGCTTAAGAAAATGAAAGGCAGTTCAAGTGTTGTATATACATGTACATAAAAAAAAATACATGAAAAAAAAATCATGTTCAACTGTCTCTAATTTCCTGACTGTTTATATCTGTTGAACACTTTAAAGAACCAAAGCTTTATCTCTGAGAATAGACCATTTTCCTATGACATATGTTGCCTCAGAGTTATTCCCTTTAGGTGCCATCTTGTAGGCCAAAGTAGCAAATTTTCCTCTTAGAGCAACCAATTTTAAAGATGCATGCAAGAAATATATGGGATAAAATATATCTTTACAATCTTAAAATTATGAATTAATAGAGGCTTTAACAAATATATATTCATAAGAAAAATAGTGTTATCTTTACCTCAGTAACCAGTATAACAAATTGAACTTGGTTGAATAATGAGTGGAGCTGGGATTTATTGCCCTACAATATGGCGGCTAAGGGGAATAACTCCTAGGCAAAACATTTAATTCATAAGAAAAGGGTCTATAACAAATTGAACTTGAATGAGTAATGATTGGATCTGGGAATGTTGACTGGCCATGGGGGGATAATTCTTGCTTAAAATCATCTCAAAGGAAAACACTCTATACAGATTTGCATCCTTCCTTTGGAAAAGGTCATATATTCAAGGCAATTCAGAGAACTTTTTATGGAGAAATTTTGGGTTGCCCATATACACATGAATATATTCATTAGTGTGGTGGAAAAGACAAAAACACAATGAAGGAAAGAGGGAGCAAAGGTTTTCAGAAAGGTCGAGATTTAGTTGAGGTGATTTATTTTGAACAGTGGTGTATGAAATTCAATGAAAATCTTAAAAAGTGAAGTTTAGGACAAGGGAAGAACAAACTTAGGAGAAAGGGTAATTTAAAAAGTGAAATCACAAAATTAAGACACAGTTGAATACCGGTCACCAATTTGAATAATATGAAGTTTAAAGACTATTGTGAGCATTTCTTTCAAACTATTCTACATGTAAATGCTAAACAGTAAAAAGGTTAATGTCACATTTTAAGGTCAAGGTAATGATTTTCACCTTTGTAAGAATTTTGTGTAAGAATCATGATTAGTTTCTTTTGAAAAAATTACAAATTGTGGGGTTCAAATTTTAGGATCAGAAAATTATGACACAGTTGAAAAAATTCCCACCAAAATAGGAAAATTTTGAAACATTTCCCTCTAAACTGTGTGAAGGCAAGAGAAGTAAGAATGAGGCCAAAGCCATAAAAATTGTCAAGATTAAAATTTTTGCAGTTTAATACATGTAGCTCCTGTAAATTTTTACCTCTGTACATGTTTGAAGCAAATTCAAACAGTTTCTTTGAAAATTAAACAAACGTAAAATAAGTATTAGAGGGGTCAAGGTTTGATGAAAACATGAATGGCAAAAACACTGTTTAATGCGTGGTAAGTTATAGTGAGGTCTTGGTCATAGGGAAATTCAGGGTTAAAAAAAAACTAAAACGTACACTGTTCATTATAGTTGCAACGAATTTAAATTTCTTTGGGATCCTAAGAATTTAAATTGGCTTAATATTTATGGACTTCCTTGATACCTCTCTTCCTTGAAGTAACCTCCTCCACAAATTGATTAATTATGGTTTTTGAGTCCTTGTTCCTTTTGTTCATTATAAGCAATACACGAGTTGATCTTTACAATTTTTAATGATCCCACAGTACTGTATACAGGTTTATTTTCGCCCCGTGTTATTTTCGCACTTATGAACTTGTGAACAATTTTGCTCCCTTTTAAATTCGCCCAGTCATAGTTTTGTTTAAGAAATTATGAGGTGTAATTTGAATTTGCCCCGTTTTAAATTCGCCTAATCAAGGAGAGGGCGAAAATAAAACAGAGTGAAAATTTCCCTGTACATGTATATTCTTATGAAATAAAGGAGAAAAAATTCAGTGGATGTAAATATTAAACAGAGAGAGAAACATATTTTGCAGTTGAATCAAAGTTGTAACCATGTATGAGTTTTGTTTAAAAATATTTGAAATATACATGTTGCTTTGTTGAAATTAGTTAAATGTGAAGGGAAAAGGTAAAAGGTGGACATGGCAAAATTCACATGTCCCGGCCATGTTCAAATTGCAGTGTTGATACTATACTAGTGTATACATGTATTTTTTTCCCTTCTAGATGAGCTGTCTTCTTACATGGAACTTGTAATGAGGAATCAAAGTAGGAAGGGAGGTAACCCAAGAATTAATCCCCGGCTACAGGAGGACGAGGGGTTTACTCAGTATCTGTTAAGTGGAACTCTGGAAATCCCGTCTTCTGATTGGACGGTGGATCCCGCCCATAGACTAGTGTCCACTGATGAACGAAAACTACGACCGTGTTATTATTGCTCACTGACTAAAGTGAAAACGAAATCTGGATGGAGGAAGTACACCAGACATAAGTGTGAGCTGTGTAATATTCCATTCTGTAAGAGACAGCAGGGCTGTTTCTATCTCTACCATAGAGCTTTAGAGGTTTTCAGTGAGGAGGAGGCGCATGTAGAACACTCTCAAAATAGAGAATTTTCTGATACTTGAGGATATGTTGATTATTTTACCACCAAACTTGTTTTTTGTTTTGAAACAGAGTATAGTTTCCATTATTTCTATATTCAGTGAAGACCATCAGAAAATGGTTTTGTTTACCGGTATATTTATTTGTTGTTCTAGGTCCCATTTGAGAATTTTTCACTTAATGATATAGAGAACTCGTTATAAACCCATGAAGAGCTGCAAATTCAGAATTTGACTACACTCAGGACCTTGAATTAAGCAGTAAGAATTCTTTATCTAATGACAATGGCTGCTGTGCTATTGGACTGCAGTCTTCAAAGTTTCAGGTAAAAGACCTGTAACTTTCTCCTCTTACACTGTATGTCAGACACTTAGGGAAGGAACGGGAATTAACCTGAGTTACAGTGCATTTCTGGTCAATAATTGGTAATCAAGTCATGGCCAAAGTCTAGTATAGGGTTGCAAAGATTTAATTTAATTACATAAATACTTGTACTAGCTAGTACTTCAAAAATCTTTCAAAAAAAAAAAATGGGGTCAAAAGTATAGTCATTCAAGTTGATGTACAGATATGTGCATGTCAATATATATGTTCAAGTATTCAGTACTTAGAGCATTTTGGCCCTTGAACCATGCGTTGAATAATGCAATATTGAAGGAGAAATTTTTTTTTATTTGTGTATGAATTTTCAAAAATGCAGATTAATTTGCAAAGAAGTCAGAGATTAAAGCTGTGAAATCCATCCATGGCAACGAATACTAAAAAAATACATGTTTCAAATTGGAACAATTAACCAAATATGTACATCTAACGATTATTGCGTGGTTTACCCATAACTTTTTACCCGTTTTACTATAGTAGTTTATAGTATATACAATGTACATGTAGTATGTTCGTCTACAGAAATGGTGACCATATAAGGACTATTACGGTGTATATTCCAGCTGTTTTTATGAGATAGGCAGTGGTTTACAATGAACACAAATTTACAACGTAAAGAACTTTATCTTGTATTGTGAATTTGAAAATAGTGTAACGATTTTTGGTTACTTTTGATATGAAATAAAAGGTGTTACAAACACAGTCAAACAAAGCGGGAGTTGAAATTTCTCCAATACACGTTGGTCAAAATTTTTGGTGCTCAAAAAGGAAGGTCTTGTCACAAGGAAAACACCTGTGAAATATGAAAGGCCAAGTACTAACGATTCAAAGGTTATGGACAATGTTAAAGTTTTCTAAGTGTGTCAAACCCTAAGGTCAAGGTCAAAGTTTTTGGTACCCAAAGGAAGATCTTGTCACAAGGAATACACCAGTGAAATATGAAAACTTAATGTTTTTTTTTTCTTTTTTTTTAAAATGGGTAAATTCTAATATTTTTCTACAGTGAATACACATGTGAAGTATGTTTTTCCAAGCTTTATAAATGATATCCGATAATTAACCATACATTAAACTCCTATTCCTGAATGTTTATTTACCTTTCAACGGTTCAAGAAGGGTCGTTTGCGGAAGTGGACGTAAAAATGGGAATCATTTAAACAGACATTCCAAATCCTTAGGGGACTGTTTCGGACCATTGAAAGGTAAATAAAGTATCAATAAATGGAGTAAAATATATAATTAATCATGAGATACCATTCTAATAGCGTAATAAAGGCATAAACTACAACAATAATACCTCAAAGAAGCGACAAAAAATCGAAGGATTTTACAACGCATGGAATTGTAGCTCTCTGCTTTATCTGTCCGAATTTTCTCAAGCAGAGAGCTACAGTTCTGCAGCTACACCATAATAAATATACAATAACTATTACTTATCACCTGCATATGGGGTTTATATTTCGAAATCAATTCGATGCGCGGGAGCATACCTTACAGTGGAAAAATATATAAAACGAGGTAAGTTATTTAAAAACAAGTTGATGAAACAAGGATATCAACAATCTCCACAATGTCATCATATTCTGTTTGTCCTATGGTCGGCATAATGACCTTAATTTGTCAGCAAATACAGACTATTATTAAGTCAAATGCTGATTTTTCATACTAATTGTTAGGCCACTGTTTATAAACTGAATTGTCTACAGATTTGTTTATTGGACAAGGGGCACACGACGGGGGTGCTCACTCCTTCGTAGCACCTTATCCCACCTCTCATGATTTAGAGGTTTCTATACGCCCTGCTCTTGATTTGTAATGAATGAATATTGTCTCTATATATTTCATATATTACTTTCTTTGAGTAAGAATTTTGGCACTGCTGATCCTGCAACAAATATATATGTGTTGTTACATCTTTTTTGGATACACTGTGAAATTATAGCTGTTGTACATGTACCGTTCGTGTTATATCCAAAAGAGGTTTGTGGAACTATAAATTTAGATTGTGTAGCTGCCGAGCGACAAAATTATAATGTTGAAAATTCTGTGAAGAATTTGTATGGCAACAAAGTACTTGTGAAGGCTAATGGAATTTGTAAATAACTTTGCTGTCCCGTATGACCTAGGACACTATCTATTATATAATGAGATTGTATTTAAACCATGTAACAACACATTGACAAACCTGATGAGTTTTTATTACTTGTAAATGAACCAAAAGAAAACGAGATATTATATCATACATGTATTAACGAGAATATTATTGGTGGCATAATATTTAAAATATAATAACGTTACTTAATACATTTTCTACAGATCGAAATGTATGATAAGCTTACGCTTCCGAAATACATGATGTACTGAGTAAAATATTAACATAATGGGCTATAAATTAGACAGGTAAACATCCTAAACAAGACTATAGAGAGGAAATCAAGATGTACAAAGGTGCTTCACAAAATTCGTCTATAATTAGTCTGCCATTTTTATGGCAAGAAAATTAGATCGAACATGCTCCGTGCAGATGGTTGCAAGAAAGACAGTCTAAGATTCTTTTCTTGGCAAATTGGGTTTGAGTTGTTGAACTAAGAATTTGGCGACAGAAATCAAGAAACCAATCATAACCTAACTTAGGAGAGCCACAAATCTGAAGGTCTCCACATTTTAAAAAAGTTGCACAATTCTGAAAGAAAATGTCAAAAAATTAAATGATTAAATTTATAACTGAGTGTAGTTTACTTGTGTGCCAAGTTATATTGAAATCAGATCAAAACTGTAGGAGGAGTAGGATTTTGAAAAATTGTTTACAGACAGACAGACAGACAGCTAGACAGACAGACAGACAGACAGACGGACGGACGCCGGACGCATTACTATCGCATAAGCTCTTCTGGTCTCTGACCAGTAGAGCTAAAAAAGATCATATGTAATGATGTTGATAATAAAAGAAATGTGTGAAAAGGAATGAAAATTAGCTCTTGTTTAGATATATGTATCACAATTATTAAATATGACATAAATCACTGCATACGTGCACAGTGTACGTATATGTGTACATGTAAATGCTTTCAAGTCCATATTTACACATGTATGATAAAAGGATCAACATTGGTCAAGCTACTCATTAACTCTTCACAGCTTTTCCATTTCATAATTTTCATAGGTCCCTTGCATTTAAAGAAAACCGATTTTATCAAAATATCGGGTATATAACAAGTATGCAGCGTGTGCAATTTCTTCAGTTGCGGTCATGCACATGATACATGTACGTGATTCGAAATACCCAAAAACTGTAGGGGGCTAAAAATGCGGTTGTAACATATACATTTTTGAGATGTAATAAAAAATAATTAATGCTCATGAAAGCTCATAACATTGCCGTTCTATCAATACCTATTATGCTAGATTTCATCCACCAACAACGCCACGACATCGATGAGAAATATTCTGCAACGTTTATACACGGAAATTTTCTTCGAGAAGGATAGCAAGTTAACGAATTAATTATTTTTTTAATTAACGCATTAAGTTTACCTCTTTATTTTTTGTATGTATTAAGCATGAACCATGTTGTTAAAGGTAATTGGACACAGATTTGAAGTTAATATTATCTCTATAATATTACGACTTATATATTTTAATAGCATTTCAAACAAAAATCAATTAAAAATCTTGTTTCATTTAAAAGTTATTAAAACTTTAAATTTTTTGGTGGGTTTGATTGACTTTCATAAATTTTAACTTTATTCTTAATCCTTAGGAAAAGTGGCAATTTTGTTGTGTATAGTAATTAGTTTAAAGTATGTAATGTAAAATTAAAAATATGCCTAGGAATGACGGTGTTTGGTTAACTCAAAAACACACTAAATTTATGAAACGTAAACAATTTACATGTAAATTGAAAATACCAATTATTTTTGAATTTGTTGAGAGTATGCAATCAAATACCTGTTTGTATTCTTAAATTTTCTCAACTGATGACAAAAAAAGTTGCTAAGACACTAAGAAAAATACGTACGTTTATACTGAAAATATATGATTTTAGTTAGCGACTCCTCCATGATTTTCCCCTCGCTTATTTCATTATAACATGTTTCATATGTGTTTTTCTTTTCCTTTTCATATTCTGATTATATATATCATATACTTGTACCTCTGACCTGAATTTATATGTTGTAAATATATTCTTCATTGTCCTCATGTACCTGAAATGGTTTGAGTGAATAAAATGATCTTAAACTTGAACGGGGCCAGGTGCCTTAAACAAAATATCAAATGTATATTTTGATTAAAAATATGTTATTATTAATTTAGATTTAATAGCCTCTACTTGTTAGGAAAAAATTTGTAACTATTAATTACCATGAAAAAATACATGTAGATTCCCCGAGGACAGAACCCTGTAGAAAACATAGCTACTACATGTATAATGCCCCAAAAAAAAAACACCTGATGACCTTTTATTTTTTTTTACTTTCTATGGAATTCTTGGTACTAAAGTTGATAATGTAGGTTGTCCCCCCTCCCCTACACTGAAATTGCTTTCTCTGGGCCTGTTATTTGTTTATTCAAGCTAAGTTGTTGTTTCTTTCTTACATTCAAATATTTTAAAATAAGTTTTCCCTCTTTCATAGTGCAGTAATGCTCCACAACAACTCCCTACTAGGTGAAGAAAAAAATGATCATACATGACTTCTTTCCATATTGACATACCTGTCACTTTTTACCCAATAAAACAAAAGAGTTCCAACAAGGGGAGATAACAATTTAACTCCAGCAAGGGGCTAAAATAAGCAAAAGAAAGTTATATGAAGTATCCAAACCAGTTATTCCTCTTCTAAAAAATATATTAGATTAAGAATCTTCTCTTTTTCATTTATATATCATAGAAATAATCCAAAAATATGGTAAAAGTCTGTTATTTAAAATATGTGAAATTGTAGCAAAGTATATAGTATTTCAAAGTTAATTTACAACATGTAGATATTATTTCCCAAGCTCAATATTTTAATACAGAGTAGACCTTAGATCATTCTTAAAGTAACAATTAATTTAATTTAATTTCAACCTTGGTCTTGAGAGAAATGAGCATCTAAAAATGGCTAAAAAATCATACTCATTTATTTAGGATCTATAAATAGATGTGTAAAAAATAAAATATTCATTTGAATTAAGTTTTCCCTCATTAATTGTGTTAATTGGACCATGACTTTGAAAATAAAACAAAATTTGATAGTAAACTGGCGACAAAAGGTAACTTTTTGACTTGATCAATTTGTATACATTTTCCATTAAATTTTGTGTGATTTTCGACAAATATGCAAATGAGCTGTTACTAAAAATAGATGCAGGGTTCGACATTTTTTGGTGGATATTCTCACTTCTACATTTATGTACAAAATTTTAAGCCACAAAAAATTCCCAAGTTGCAACCTTCCATTTGGACGATTTTTTGAATTTTGCATGGTTTTCTCGCGGACTGGCTCGTAACAACACATTGACAAACCTGATGAGTTTTTATTACTTGTAAATGAACCAAAAGAAAACGAGATATTATATCATACATGTATTAACGAGAATATTATTGGTGGCATAATCTGGGGCGTATACAGGATTTGTGGTTAGGGGGGGCGTGGATAACTTTGTTGAGGCAAGGGGTCTGGAGGCCGCCTTAAGGCCCGCAGTGGGTCCAGGGAAAAGCCCTGGTGGGGGCCCGGGGGGCGAAGCCCCCGGAAGCTCCTGGGTTTTCGTGTATTTTAGAGTAAAACCAGGCACAATAATAGTGCATATTTTTCAATTATTTTTGTTAAAATTGGCAAATATGTCCGGATGTTTGAATAATAATTGTATCGAATGTTTTCAATTCTCATTGTAGTGTAACACATACCACTATAAAAACGCTTTACTTGCTTACAACTTACTAATAGTGGTATTGGTTAGTGATGTACCAAAGTACGACGTGTTTAATATTAGTCATATCTTACCTTGAATGGTGGGGGCCCAGGAGGCACAGCCCCCGGAAGCTCCTGGATTTTTGTGTATTTTAAGATTATGGCATACTAAATATTAGTCACATCATACTTTGAAAATCTTAGGGGGGGGGGGGGGGT
>PRKT01000029.1:79091-110976 GCA_003671525.1 Saccostrea glomerata
CATTTCAGCATGGAGGTGGGACAGGTTGTCTCTGTATACAAAAGTGCATGAATAAAAAACGATATTTATGGCTTTTAAAATTAATTAAATGTTATAGAAAGATAATAATGTTAAGCAGTGATGCATTTGATGATTTTATCAAGCTCAACTATGCATATTTAAAAATCTACTATAAATTTTCGGGTACTTGAAAACGAAAGAAACGTCATAGGCTTTATATAAAGTAATAGATTTTCTTGATTGTACGAACATTTTCTAAAAAGTAAGTGTTTTGTTAAAATAAAGAAAAGAATCAATATGTAATTTAGATTCCCGACCTGCAATGACTAGATGCATGTGTTTCGTATTTATTAGAGGTCCATATCTCTTCCCGCGTCCGAAAAGTCTCACATCCACTGATGTTTTCTTTTTTGTTTCGATGTGTTTTATTTAAAACTGATGCCTTTACTTTAATTCTGTTATTCTCAAGCTGCAAAGTGCATCCTGACATTCATGTAGTTATGATAAACCCGTATATCAATGATGCAATGTATCCAACATACACAGTCTCAAATAGCAGAAATATCTGTCCCACCTGTTTGTTTACGCGGTAACGAAACTCCCCTCCTCAACGAAAGAGCGCACCAAGGGAGATAATCTCGAAACTTGCGTATTAGACAGGTAAACATCCTAAACAAGACTATAGAGAGGAAATCAAGATGTACAAAGGTGCTTCACAAAATTCGTCTATAATTAGTCTGCCATTTTTATGGCAAGAAAATTAGATCGAACATGCTCCGTGCAGATGGTTGCAAGAAAGACAGTCTAAGATTCTTTTCTTGGCAAATTGGGTTTGAGTTGTTGAACTAAGAATTTGGCGACAGAAATCAAGAAACCAATCATAACCTAACTTAGGAGAGCCACAAATCTGAAGGTCTCCACATTTTAAAAAAGTTGCACAATTCTGAAAGAAAATGTCAAAAAATTAAATGATTAAATTTATAACTGTTTAAATCTTAAATCCTACACCAGTTAATATTTGTACGTAAAAATATATATAATCTATTCTGCTGTGATATATATATGAAAATTAATAGTTTCGCTAACGCATCTCCATAAGTTATCGCTTTCGTGCTTCCATATATACATATAACCCCCTTGACTACATTTGAAATTTACATGAGATAGGGTCTATCAGGTACACGGAAGAACACTTTATAGCCTACCTCTTTTTTCCATTTTAACCAAAGTTTCGATGTTCGTCTTGCTTTTGTTCTTTTCGGTTTTTAATTACGATGAATAAAGGGAGGTCACTCTAAATCAAAACAATACTCGGCTAACCGGGTGGTGACATGGAGTGATTTCTTTCATGGATTTCGGTGGAACACGGGTAGACTTTTATAATGGGTAACGTTGCTAGAACGGTTGTGGAGGTTGTCCTTCCATTTGTGGGTAAGTATGAAGTGACGATTTCCCCGAATTGTTGTCAACTACATACACTGACATATAGAGATTCATGGACCACTGAACAAGCAGGCGTCTGTGCAGGTTTATTCTTATTCGTTCAATATCGGATCCTACGTTGCATTTCAAATCCATTAATGTGACAGTGTATTGACATGTAAGAATAAGAATTCAAATAGAAGTATTAGTTTCTTATACTGCAACTATGAAAATATCATACATATTTGTTTTAAACTTAAGGGTATCGTTTGACTTTGCCCATTAATTGATCCGTGGTAGGTCGCACCTGTTATTTTTACCTGTCTACTCAAGCATATCTTAAATCTGACCGAAATAAAATTGATTTAGCAGGTGAAACAATTGTTACATATAAGTCTTTGTTTACACTATTGGTAGTTATAAAAATGAAATTAATCCTAGGGCAAATCAAGACACATTCAACCAAAGGTAAACAAAATGCTTCAGAGAGAAAAGGAAGGAGAGAGAATTTCGGGACGAAATAGAGTGCAGGCCATTAGCCAAGACAACTTGTGTACTTTCATTTTCAAAGAGGACATGTATAAACGTTTAAAATACATGTATAGCCATAAGTCAAAATTATATAAGGATGACAGATGAATTATTTACATTTTGAACTCTGTATCTCTAATCGATCATTAACGTCGACCGCATTTTGGACTTGTATCTATTAGATTAACCTTCATCACATGAACTAGACCTATCATCAGTCAAACAAAATTAGACCTATATGATGTACTTTAGAGGTGTATCATTTACTTTGTCAACTATTAATAATCTTGGTCAAAGTCCATGATTTAACTGTGCTAAAGTGCACGTTTTATTTGGTTTCAGGGATCAAGCAATGTCCGGTCTAGATAACTTATATTTTTTTTAAGTGGACCTATAGTACTTGAATTCGAATTCACACGGCATTTTTTCCTTCAGACGTGCCATATATTAAACTTATTTCCGCATTTCATTAACACGTGATGTTTAGAGATTAAATATTCAGATTTTAAAATACTAACAAAGGTCTTTATTATTTTATCTTTCAACATTGTCCAAAGCAAATTTCGCACAATAAGGAAATTAAGGTAAAGTATATTAAAGGCAAACACCCATCTTCAAGGTCATTGGTTTTAAAATTTATATCCGGCCCCATACCATCAGATAACGATCCCGGATCGTATGAATTTAAAAGCTGTTCATGTCCGTGCTGTGTGTGCAAATATTGGTATAAATTGTGTTATTTAAAGATTTTAGGCTCATGTCTTTCATGCGTATTTGAAAGTCATCAGTTGTGATTGTAATATTTAACATAACGTAGAAAAAGTATTAGCTAGCGTTTACTCTTTCCATAAGATAAATTCATTAAATATCTTCTAAATACTATTGTCGCTGATTAATCAGTATGGCTAAAATGTAGGGTGCCTAAGGACGATCAGGTTGATTAACTTGTCAAAAAGAATTGCTCAAAGTAAAATATGAAATAAAAAGTATAATAAGTGTATTTCTATACTCAAAATGCATGCACTTAAAATTTGAATACATCCATTTGAAATCCACATTAAAGTATGTTTGAAATGCACTTGAATATTTTTTAAGAGAAACAAATGTTCCTTATTTACAAAAATGAAGTGACTCGGGATTTACTCATTTACATGTAGACCTAAAGGAAAAGACAATTGGTTAAATGATTATGAGCTTTTCAATATTGATTTGTGTTGTTTTAAAGATTGTGAGAATGCATACATGTATTTTACTAAAAATAAAGATTGTGATACTTTCAGTCAAGAAAAATCGCGTTTAAAAAAGACGTAGGCCCTACTACACGTATACTATAATTAATGCATTTGGCATCAAGTGATAAAGAGTACACTTATACAAGACGCAGTGCGAATATATTCATTATTTAAGCTGTAAATTTACATATTTGAGAAATTAAGTAATATACGAGGGCTGTCCGTAGAGTTCGTGGACAATATTGATAATTACAGACAATCCTTGATGAAATACTAGTATATAAAACTATCATTTACATTTATCTCGTATATGTATATGGCTTTGCCCAGTGATGCCACACACTGATGATTTTTCTATATTTCAGTTTTATTCTTTGCATTGATTACGGAAGTAGTTGAGCCTTTAGCTGTTCGGGGATTTTTTTGCTCAGATAAATCTCTGAGTTTTCCATATAAAGAAGGTTCAGTCAGCAATAACGCTGTCTATGCCACAGGCGGACTACCTCTTGTATTCGTAAGTCTCAGAAAAAGTCACCATGTTCTTCCGAATTACGGGCGCCCAGGGAGGAATTGGATGATCGCCTGAGCTTTGAAAAATAATTCGTAGTTCTGACAAAATCTTGATCTTTTGCAAAATTAGTACAATTCCATTTTAAGACAATACAACAACATTACTCTGTCCCTTGCAGTATCGGAGTCATTCAATTCTCACAAGGCGTCCGAAAGCAGAAGAACATGCCTTAAGCTTGTTTGCACTATTTAAGCATGTCCTTTGTTTCAGTTCTCTATAAAGCTGTTGATCTGGAGGTAGCCGTGCCATATGTTGTCAGGGGCTTTTTCTGTGACGATCAGCGATTAAGCTTCCCTTACACTGAAAGCACTGTCCCCAATTCACTTATTTATGGGACTGGTACATTTCCTTTGATTTTTGTAAGTAGAACCGCTAATTTGGAAGTGTGTTTGGTTTGGGCTTTTAGCATTCTTTTATAAGAATCATTTCTTTCTCTCGGACGATCATGCGCTACAATTTTTTCTCCTAGAGGAAGAAACGTTTACATGTAGAGGCACTTCAAAATCTTTTTCGCACAAAATTTTAACATTATTAAAAACATTTTCTGTCGAATTCACATTTAGTGGGATGTTTCCTTAGTATCAGGATAAATGAAAATCGTTAAAAGATTTCATTTTTATCAAGTAACTTCTCTTTAATCAATTTGAAGTTCTATTTGCAAAGTGGATTTAAAACTATATTTTCAAAACAATTTTGCGTCCATTTTACCTTGTTGCATTTTTGATGGAGACTTGGTTGAACTTTAGTTCCGACCTGCTTAAAAAGACGCTTTCAAATATACTGAAACGCAAAAGAAACGCAACAAGCAGTGATCTAAAAACGTTTGAATTTTTTATCTAATGATTTTCAAAGAAGAATACAGTAAGGCTAAACTCACTTTCAGAACATCAGCAATTTGTTTAAAATGTTAAATGTTTATCTTTTAACTTTACTAAGTAACATATGACTGTTAAAACCCCCCTCCAAGCCATTCAATTACATCGTACAAGACTGTCCTAAACATCAATTGCAGCTTAATTTCTACGATGCTATAGGTTAATCAATTTCGAGATCTAAGCATAGGAATTATTCTTTGCCATTTTTATTTGCCTGTTTTTCAGATGATTAGGTAGAATTTTCTCTAACTTAGCGCATTGTAGTAACCCTTGGACTTCCGGTCTAAGGACTATCATTTATGCATATGATACGTAAGACCCTTATGAGGCGTAATGTAGTGTATTTTTGCATCATCAACTCTCCATCACCTTTACTTTGAGATTTTCCAGCTAGAGCAATGGAAACGCGTACTTAAGCCATTTTCAAGAAGCTTTAGTATCGTTTCGTGAACAAAAGGAGATTATTTTTTTTTTAAATATTGCTACGTTACTTAATATGAACAGTACAAACCCTTAAAACTCCATAACATTGCCAAATTTTTTGTTAAACATGCAATCTTTGATTTCTGTTAAGCAGACTCAAACTTGACTTCCGGTTATGTTATGAAAATCGTTCAACCGTTAAATCACCGATATTTACCAAACTGAAGAGATCCATAATTTTAAGATACAAAATTCTTTACTTTACTTAATTATTTCCCTCTAAAGTAGGGTGTTGCGTTTCTTTTGCGTTTCAGTATATATGGGCTTGTCGAAATTCTCCTCTGTCTACTGAAAAATGAATATTGAAGACTTGGTAGCTTTAATCATATGTAGAATTTTCTAGTACGGCGTCTGGCTGTTTTGACACTGTGCTAGTATTCTGGGATTAGTGGTGCAATAAGAGTATCGTTTAGTTTATATATAGTATACTGTAGTAGTTGCAAATGAAGATATGATATACAAAGTAGATAGACGTGTTTCTGCTTACTTGGCATTGCATGAGTTTCAGGCATTTATTTTTTGCAGGGATCACCCATTAGATATAACTAATATTTTTAATAATTTCATTTTAGTGCACGTACTTTACACTTATTCTGAAAGCAATTTAACTTACTAGCATTGCTTCTGATTTAAATTGAGCAAGTTGTCTTTCTAATTATCTTACACTTGTCTTCATATTACCAATATCACCAAGAGTAAGGTGTTTTGATTCTATCAGGTTTATAACTAGGATAAACTGAGAGGCAATGTATTTTGAATGAACAAAATTGTTCTAACGATTAGTCCAATTGTGCTATTCCATATGAATTTGTTGAAAGTGTCCTTTCTGACATATTTTTATTATATCAAATAAAATCTGCAACATGACCTAGTCATGTTGCAGATTTTATTTCATAAAATAAAATGTCAGAAAGGACAAAAGCTTTTTATTACAATGAAAAAAATCATACCTTTTAGTCTTTTGGTTGTTTAATTGATCCTATTTATTTTACAATGAAGGCTAATATAACTTTAAATTAACACATAGATCTAATATGACTGTCGACAGCTGATTTATATATTGTAATGTTTCGAATTCTAGCGATAATTTTTACTACATGTCAAAAGTCCCGAGTGAGCGCCCGATCCCCAGGTTCTATAAATCAGTCATAGGATAGTTGAAAATACTCACAAAAATGTCCGAACTCTCAAGTAATGTGTATTAACCTATAGTACGGGAATTTTTCAAATTTAATCATTAAAGTTATTCATATTATATATGGAAACATTGTAAATCTATTTTTCAGGAAAAGCGAATAAAAAAATACATTTAATATGCATTTTTAATTGAAAATTGATCAACAAATATTTTTGATGATTAAAGAAAATAAGGTATCAGGTAATTTGAAGAAAATTGCTCGATTTTTTAAACGTAAAAAGCGAAATTTGTCCCCAGGGTAAGGCATTTAGAATTCCTCCATGTTTACCAGTGTATCAAGCCTGCTTTGAACATTCACTGTATTTAGCACAATCTATGCATGCATTTTAACACCTTAACCTTCATACGTGTTATATATCTCTTTATTATAATCAATTTTAATTATTTTTTTCATTAATACTAAAATAAAAAAAATAAAGAAAGTAAATCAAAATAAGAAGTTTCATCTTTTATATTGACAGTAATTTGTAACCAGAACGAATTTAAAGATTATACATGCATCTGAATCAATAGTATGTTATGAAAAATACAAACATTTTTTTTTTCTTTTATAGGTTATAGTAACAGCATATAATGTGATACCACTTAAAAAGTTGTACCGGATATGGGTGTCCTATGCATTCGGAATTTCCTCTGTTTATTTCTTCATGAACGTCGTGAAATTATTTTATGGAGAACTAAGACCCAACTTCTTTGAAGCTTGTAAACCTGCGTGGCCTGGCATGAATTGTAGTAGCTACGTAACGGAGTTCAACTGTACAGGAAGTAGTAGAAAGGCTGCCATAGAATCTATGTAAGTTGTGGGACAATTTTAATGTCACAAAATATTGTTTTCCAAATTTGAAATGTGCCCATCTTTCTCACAGTCATCAGAGAAAACTATCTCTCTTTCTGAACCAATTGTCATTTACAGGTGCAAAATCAAAGCGGTTAAGTTGTTTAATCGATTGCTTATAATCCGTGAATAAATATATATTGTAGTGACTTTCCCAAACTTTGGAACCTTGTAAGAATTTTCAGATTCACAGTATTTCTTCAAATTTGCGCAAGCCAAGGATTATCATTTATGGGGAGCGGAGTGGACAAAAAAAACATGGCTAGCGAAGATGCAAAATACACAATGATCTCATTTTGCCAAATTTACGAATAATGACTTTTTTACCTTTAATTTTTAAATAAAAAATACGACTTGGTAAAATATGCTTGAAAAAGAAGTAAAACAACTAAAAGATGAAACTGCCTATCGGAGATATCTAAAATTCAACAACTTATCTCAGTCCTTTGTACTTTTAGCAAATGCATATTCAAGAAGACATTTTTACTGAAACTGGAATATTTGGGTATTGCTTATAAGCAACAAAAAGTCCTAAGTATCGGGTTTAACACGCGTTGCAACTTGCAAATCAGTGTTTGATTTGATCAAAAAGGGTGAAAGTATGATGTAACTAGAAGTCTCTGTCGAGACTGTAGCTCTACTGGTTGTACTTATAACAAAGAAAGAGAAAATTAGCCGTTGGGACTTGAAACTTTACAACAGCAAAAAATAGAATATTGATCCTTGATTAAGTCTCTTTTGTGGCAAGATTGCAAAAAGACTACAACTGTAGGAGTAGCTTTTAAAAAAATATTTTACAGAATTTTCAATTTAAGTGACAACATTATTTTCAAAATAGAAAATAAACCAAAAAATTTACATGCCACATTATATCATAATCAGAATAAAACTGTTCTTAGGAGTAGCATTTTAAAAGTATTTCACATAAAATTCTATTTTTAGTAGCCATAGCAACAACGTTCATCGAAATCAAAATTGTGTATCTTAGTGTAGTCTACTCGTGTGCCAATTTATATTAAAATCAGACCAAAACTGTAGCATTTTGAAAGGATTTCACAGAAATTTATACTTTTAGTAACCACGGCAACAACATTCATCAAAATCAAAAACAGATACACATAATTATGTATCTTAGTGTAGTCTACTTGTATTCCAAGTTATATTAAAATCAGACCAAAAGCTGTAGGAGGAGTAGCATTTAGAATGTATTTCACAGAAATTTCTACGTTTAGTAACAACGGCAACACCGTTCGTCGAAATCAAAAACCGATACACAGAATTTTGTAGTCTAATTGTGTGCCAACTTATATTGAAATCAGACCAAGTAGCATTTTGAAAAATTGTTTACAGACAGTTAGACGGACAACGGACACATTACTATTGCATAAGCTTTCTTGGTCTCGGACCAGTAGAGCTAAAACACGTAAAACACCGTCTACTGAAAGTTTAAATCAATAGATTTAATTAAACGTCGACACACGTTACAACTTGGCCAGTGCTTTTAAAGATGTACATTTACCTAATCGAAGATCTATGTATAATGTATGAACTTTCCTCATAAACTTATTTTGACCCGAGAGAAATACATGTACCCTCAGAATAACGCGAGGGGAAAAACCAATGAATTGTTTGGAAAAAAAGGTGCATAATAAACTATGCATGTTTATAACATTGTACAAATATTTTAAGCTAATTTAAGAATTATTTAATCCTACAATGATCATGGATTGAACAGCTGGCTTATCTATGTATTAATGGTAGATATTGATTTGTAGTTTTACAGACATGTATTTTAAACTAATTTTGAAATAGGTAACAGGGTACAAAATTGAAAAAATTACTATTTATGTTTAATGCAAATTTACGTGTTATATATACTTGTACGGAAACATCTTTATGTATTCCATAAAAATGTACATCTGATAAATTATGTTTGTCTCTTAGATGTGGTTACCTGCATTCAACATTCTGTCTGCACTTATCAGAAGCAAAAAAGTAAATAAAAATTTAAGTCTAGCGCATTTAAAATTTTGTAAACACGATCATAACTATTTAAAATTTTCGATTTCAGGCGAAGTTTTCCGTCAAGTCATGCCGGGATTACTATTTTTGGAATGCTATATTTGATTGTGAGTATATGATATTTCAAAGGGGCGGGTTTCAGTAAGTAAAATTCCATGCAATCTTAAAAGAAACTGTAATGTTTGCAATTTATTGAAGGCATCTTTTTTTTTTAACTTTTGCAGATTTTTACACAAGAAGTTTTCATGAATAGAAGAAATCAGTATCATCTAGGCTGGGCCATATTCCAGTGGGCAGGGTTTTTATGGGCGGTATACGCGGGAATGTCACGCATCACTGACAATAAACACCATATCCAGGACGTGATAGGAGGATATATCATAGGGGGCACCACGTCCTACTGGGTGGTAAATGTTATACTGGATTTACAAACCACTGCATTTTATACAAATTAGAAATAGTCATTTTGAATTGAGTAATCAATATTGATGTATTGTAATGTTTTCAAAAGTTTTAACTTTGGAGTAGGGCTAACAAGAAACGGCATAAGCCTTGACATGTGTATATATGAAATTATGTACCAAGTACGTTGAATGGCCCCGATTTTTTTTTCAATTTTATCACTTGTGTTGATGGAAATACTAATTTGCTTGTGTGGAAAGTTTGATGGAACGAGATTTGTCTAGGTCATATATATTTTCGATTGAAAGAAAATGTTATCTGTATACCCATGTCCCACTTGATTTGAGTAATATACAGTTTACTTATATTATTACAATCCTGATTTGTAGATTTTCATATCTAGGATTTTGTATGTTAGTAATCTTTGCTTCTTGTAGGCGTATTACTGGTCTGGACTCGGAGAAATTGGAAATCCGAGACCAGAAAAGGACGGAAAAGCTCAAAATCACGTGATTACTCACTGCTCCTGTCAAAATGGTATAACAGTAGCAAAGGTCAAGGAAAGTTAACGCCGAGGGACGCTAGGTGTCGCCAGTGGATTCAGTTCCTGAGAATGTCAGCAAATCTGTTTCGTTTTTAAAGTCTCATCAACCCAATTCAACACTTCCTGTGTCTGGTGTCAACAAAATTGAACAAAAGCACTATGCCAAATCTTAAGTGTTGGGGAGTCATTTCTTATGACGGTTTTAGCTTTTTCAAAATGATGAGTATTGTTCTATAATTACAAATTATATTCCATATCTGTAATAATTGCTTGATCTTTTCCACTTTCACTGAACAAATGAACAACTTTTCGTGTACTTATAATGGACTGTTTGAAGATTTTTATTGAAGTACCAAGGACACAATAACATTCACTGATATATTTTTTGAGTACCTGTATGGATGCTGTTTTGTAGTTCAAATACGTTTTGTACATGAATATGAAAGGTTTTTATCATTTCATGCGTGTGGTTTCATTTTCCCATTGTTAATTTCGTTGTTAAGCTTAATATGTCTTTGTCACTTGATGCCTTTTATATTGAAAGCTGCTATTTGTGATATTGAAATCCAGAACTTGGCTGTGTATTTTTGTGTATACATGTATAAGTATTTGAGTGCCATTGACTATTTAGTCATTACCGGTTCAGTAATAAATATTTTTTTAATTAAACTAAACCTTATGAATAATTGTCTTTAACACAAACAAGAGCTTCATATTTAATCTAGTTTAAGCCAGTGTATGAGATTTATGCCCGTTTTATATCAGTATTTGTAATCTAAGTAGAGAGATCAACTTATGAAGCAATTTTTATCCTGCTATTTCGTGAATTTAATTGCTACTTTTGAAAGTTTCGTAATCTTCTTTAGATCCTCCATAAATATAGTAATTTTTTTTCACTAGGCCTACACAAAGAATGTAATTATGGTTTCATTCTTGCTATTGTGGATTTTTTAAGATTTTATCAATTGTTATCCTGCCCCCAAGTGTCACAATTTTCCTGTTTATACAGTGCCTAACAATAAAGTTAGTAGTAATGTCATTTTAGAATTTTAGATTTGATTTATTTAGCTATATTTCACTTTAGCACTAGTTTAGTAATAAATAACTGAAAATTAAAGCAATGACATTGTGTAGAAAATTACTAATGAAATCTCAGACAATCAATATAATTCTTTTTCAAGAATAATCGTATTGATATGTAAACTGTAACCTATTGAAATTATTATTTAAAGTCATTATTGATATTTTATATCCTAAAGCTATATACTAATGAATTCCAATAGAGTATTCTTTAAGTAGTCCGGAAGCTTAACTTAGCAGAGTATTATTAAAAAGTTCATTTCTTTATTTTTATTTTGTGCAATAAACAATTAAACATAACAATCCAGGTAGTTATTTGTAGTTGATTAGAGATATTTGTTAATGTAAGCTTTGGATTTAAAAAAAACACTCAAAGAAAATTGATTCTTTAAAAGTGATTTGGTTTCATACTTGTTACCTGTAGTACTTGCCGTTATGAATAATGTGAATACAGCTATTTAAATAGATACATATAAGAAAACTTATTGAACCATATTTCTACTAGGTATATTTTAATTTGTTTCACATAAATCCAAATTGAAAAAGGAAATAGAATATTTTGTGGGAATAAGTAATAATAGTAACCATTTCAAAAATGCCAGTATTTTTCCAGCTAAATACGCTTATATCATGTTTCAGTAGTACATGTATATAATATTCTCATGTTATTAATATACCGTAGTTGCTTTTATGCTGTATTTTCTAAGATATTAATGGATACAAAAAATGGATACCAAAATAAAATCTTTAACTTGCCAAAGACAATGTAAAACTTTTTTTTGACTGTATTTTGTTCTTTGCTAGTATTTTGTTTTATGAAGTATAGAGTACTGATGCTTTGAAGGAATTGTAAACTTTTTTTGACTGATTTTCATTTCATTATGTTTTTCTTTCCTATTCAATATTTCCTTTGTTTGATATTAAAAGACAATGTAACTGTATTCTTTTTTTATTATTTTGCCAAAATTACAGTGTAGTAAATTTGATTGCCATTTAAGTTTGATTAAACAAAGAAATACATGTACTGACAACTGTCTTTAAAGATAGAAAATAAGTTGATTAGAATTTCAATTGAGGAGGTATTTTTTTCTTGTTTCAGACTAAATGAAAATATAATATTCAAAAATATTGGCTTATATGTCTAACATACTAACATTAAGATGTAAGGGATTATAATGCCATAATTTTTTTTCCTTCTCATAATTGTATATTTTTGAAAAGAAAATGGTAAAGTGAGTTTGAAATCTAGCAGGGACTTTATTTTTGCCAGAACTATGGCATATGAAGTATACGTTTCTTAAATTTCTACAGAATAACAAAATTTGTTTGAAAAAAATTAAACAATCAAAAACTAAGAGGAATTTTTTTGAAGGGATTGATATTAATAACCATGAACTAAAGTTTAAAAATCCATCCAATGAACAAAGATTTTCTAACAAACTAAAATCTTTGCTTTCAAAAGTTGCCTCAACAATATGTGCTTAAACTCCAAGCATTTGCAATGTGGTTGCTTAGAAAACTGCGACAAGAAGTTGTTACGGACAGTCAGACACACACAAGGGTAAAACAGTACACCCCTCTCTCCTTCGGAGCACGGGTAAAAAAAATACAAATTAACTAGATGCTGTTAACAGAGAACAATACTTGCACTTAAATTATTGCCTCAAAATTTACTTTAGCTTCTTTGTACCTGGGTAGAATTGAAGCATAAAATATTCTATAATTTTATTTTACATCCAATATAGATTCAATTAACAGTAAACAAGCTCAAGAAGTCCACTGGAACAAGAGATATTTGTAAAATATTTATACCCCCTGCCCCAAATAATTGGTATTCCTCTAAGTCCAAGGGCATAACTCTGTCCAAAATGGCCCAATCATACCCAAAGCAGAACTTGACCTAGATATTCTTATGGTAAATCAGTATTCCAAATTTCATTTCAATAAATGCAATCTCTGGGAAGAAAATGAACGGTAAGTGATGGTGGACCGACAGACAGACCAACCAATCGACCGACCGAAAGATAGCAGCAAAGCGATATGCCCTCTCTTCTTCGAAGAGGGGCATAACAAAACAAATATGGTGAAGAGCAAACATCAGAGGTGAGATTAACCTAGGTATCATGGAGGAGTAAGCATTCTTTGTCAGCCGGTCTCGTCCATCGTGTGCCCTTTATCATGATCGGGAAACGGCAAAATCCGTAGACAATTCAGTGGGTGAAAAATGACTTAGAACAATATCGGCCATTGTATCGACCATAAAACTTGAAAAAACGGCGACTTTAAATGAGACTGTTGATATCCTTGATTCATCAAATGTTATGGCCAAAGTTAAAATGTGGTATTTATTTTGGTAAAAGTAGGTCAAACTCCAAAGTCAAGAGGTCAGATTTGGTGGTACCCAAAGAAAGGTCTTGCCACAAGGAATACACATGTGGATTATGCCCCACTCACTCAATAGTTATGGTATAGGTTAAAGTTGACAACAGACAAACAGAAAAACATACAGAATAGACAAATACAATATACCCCCAGTATCTTTCGATCCGAGACACCAAAACTTAGGACACAAGTAGAATAACTATATAAGCAAGACAACCTCTACAATAAGGCCAATAACAAAATATTTGTTAATTTTATCAACTAGAAAACAGTTTTTATCGAACCTGGTGCAAAAATAAACATTATATTAATTCCCCTCTGATGGGTTCCGGTGTCAAAGAGGCAATACAATATTATCAGTGTTTCCGGGGCCCGTTTTACTTACGAACAAGACTAAAAAGTTAGTCGCTTGTGAAATATTGCAAAATGAATGTTTCTGTTCAAAATAGCCAATGTAAAAATAACTTCCCACATTTCCATTTAACGAAAGATTAAAATCATTTTCAAAATAGTGTTAATTAGAAAGTTATACATGCATGCAGAATAAAATTGTGATCTAAGTCCGTCTTTTTGTGAAACGGGCACCAGGACACCAAGTCCACTCCTATTAAATGGTACTAGGAGTCTAGTGCTAGAGCGCTTGCCGCCCAGATACAAAGGCTGTTCAATAAATAATGTCCTGAACTCTATAACATACAACACAGATATCATATGACATTAAGTTTTACTTTCTCTCATGATTGAATCTTTAATGAATTGATATCAGTTTATATGACCACTTTTCATCTTATATTTTCATTGTGAGAAGCTGGAAAGCAAGGGCTATTCGAGGCACTGCATTAAAAATTATGGTGAAGAATCAGTAAACTATAGAGTGAAATTAATCTCTTCATTTATGCTGCTGTAAAACTTGATAAGAATATCAAAGAAATATTCACTGAAATTTGCGAAATTTACAGCAACCAATGCCTGTTTTATAGACTTATGAGTAGGTGAATTTCATCGAATTATATAATGGGCATCTAAAATGGGTACCGTCCTATGCGAACAAGGACTTAAAACAACCAAGATTCTCTTGGCCAAAATTCAACAAATTATCATTTACTATGTTTGATTGACTTTAAAACACATACATGTAGCAAAGGGTCTTTCAATAAATAATTCAACATGTCATCTAAAAGTACGAAAACTACGTAAAAACATTCTTAATAGTTTCAACCCCTCAAGGCATTTCTTGTTACCCTTTACGTGTGACTTAGGTCATTGTATCCATGAAAAGAAAACCTCGGCATACTCATCTTTAGGGATGCCCCGCAGGCACTTATGGATATCATTTCAAAGGCAAATTTGATATTGTAAAATCTTTATTTGATTGTTTTCATGTGTTTTGGGAATGAAAAGATCTCACAGTGGTTGCGATCAAGCTAATATGGGTGATTGGAAAATTCTGTATACTTTCTTTCCTTCAAAATCTTATTTATTTCTCTAAGCGTATATGCGTTTTCAGGCACAAGAAAAATATCCTGGTCACCGAATTTTGGACTCCTTTTGCAGGAAATTTATTGATTTTTCCTATGTGAAATTTGAAGATAAAACTTACCATTGCTAGTCCTATATTTTGATGTATGAACATGATTAATGGATCGACCTCTTTAAATACACGAAAGCTAATAAAACAAGTTTGGAGCCATCGCTTCAAATGGCACCCTTTTCTTTAATTCCACATTTTTTTAATTAATCTTATTTTACAGCTATATAAAGTGCACCCAAATTTCATAAAAGATTAAGCAAGTTTATCGAATCTTCTATTTGTTTAAACATTTGTTTTTAAATAAACCGTTGGCACCTTTAACGAATGTTCTCTCTTGGACATTTTAAGAAAATAGGACACCTGTCTGATTGAAATATACAGTATACTATCATATGTTTTTCCTTTGTCAGAATTTTACAAAATACTGTGACGATAAAATGTTTCGTATCTTAACAAAAAATGGATGCCTGGATTGGTATATATTTTTTGGCATAATTTCATTGCAAATGATGCAAATAAAAAATGTTTAGAATATAAAGAAATTGTAAACCTTCTGTGATGTTCAAAAGTCTGCCCTTCTGAAACCATCCTTATTATAATCTTATCTATAGCAATATTTTTCACTTTAATTTCCATTTTCGTGCAAATTTGAATGAAAAATTGAAAACTGCGCGGTGAAAGTGATTCATTTTATTCATTTAAACATGACCCAAGTTGATATTTTCAAATTCTTTGACAAAAGTTTGTTTGTTTCATCTGTCCTTAATGTTACAGATAAAGTCGATAATTATTGGTGTCCCCACTAATTTCATCAATTGACCACATTGACTGTTATATTTGAACTCTCGTTAATTTCTTCTGAATTATTGAATCCTTCTGAATAGTGTACAGCGTTAATAATATTTTTTTTGCATATAAAATCATATCTTAAATATGAAGTTTTCGGTGATGTATGTAAAAAGCGCAAATTTCAGATGCGCTCTGATTTAATCTTCTTGGCAGAGATCATTTATAAACAGTTTTCAGCTCAGTGTAGTGACCATGCTTACTTTAAAAATAAATTTCTTTGCAAAGACAATATGAAAATTCGTGGGATTTTCTGTGTTTAGGAGATCTTAAATAGAACTTTTTAAATATGAAAAATAAAATCAAATGCCTCAACTACTATTATGATATACTGTGTATTGCATTACTTATTGAACGATCCTCGTAATAGACATCAATTTGGGGGCTTTTCACACTATTTTAAAGAAACATTTGACAGTTAAAAAGCAAAGTTAACTCAATGGTCACAGCATGTTCTGATAAATGATTAAAAACGACATCGTTATATATATAAGAATATAATTATATAAACAATCATTTTTTAAAAATCAAAAATAGTAGTTATCCGCGTTTATCTGAAATTCAAACAGATAATGAAACTTGAATTCATTGCTTTATTACCCTCAAAACATTTTTACAATAGGATACAGTTGAAAAAAAACAGCAAAGGTCTGAAAAGAGCAAAGAATTACAAGAGGACAAAGACAGTTTTATATGCCATTTTCTTAAATATTAGTGGTCATGTTCTTCAACTTCTAATTCGGGAAGGCAGTTCAATTTCTGAAGGAGTCTAGAAAGCAATATTTTGGCAAAAACATGGAAAGGTTTTTGAAAGGAAGGGTCTAGAGTCATGAATCCACTACATTAAATTTCTTCATGATAGCATCAAAACCGACACATTATGAAGAGTAAAAGAGTTTTTGGGGATAAATCTAAAGGTAATATTTTGTCACACAATAATATTCACAATATCTGTCACCCTTTGACCCATTTTCACCCATTTTCCAAACGTGCAAAAAAAACACCTTTCAGAAAGAAGAAACAAGTCCAAGAAATCATAGGATCTGCCATAATCCAGTATACAAAGGGTCATACTCAAAAATAAGTTCTAAAAACAATTAGAAATTGATGTTTCAGATATATGTTTTAATTCAAAGAGAACATTAAGACTAAATCATTGAAATACGTCTTTTGCTTCTTTCCGAGCATCGAGGACATTATTTATTGAACAGCCCTCGTACGTTTTTAAGCGGTTATCGTGTTCGATAGCCACTTTATGGCATGTATCCGACGAGAATACGCAATTTCAAGAGCAACCGGAAACCTCCATAAGGCGCTACCTATGAGCAAAAATTGCAGCTTTTCCGATCTTTGACGGAAATACCCGAAAGCCTGTGTTGAATAATCTGGGGTTACATGCAATATTGCAGGGGGCAAATTTGGCAGTGAAGAGGAGAAAAAATAGTTCTACGTATACATTATAATAGATTATTTAGGTTCATTTAGCGTAGTGTTTGGGTCCTTAGCTTTTAATCCAAGTGCAAGTAGGCATAAGAAATATCGTAGGACTGAACATATATAATTGAACACATTCTTATCAAATCAGTCATTGCCGTGTTATATTTTGTTTATTATTTATTTTTGCATCAATTGTTGCAAAGACGGGTCGTGTTTTATTGGTTCCTTCTCTCTGAAAAGTTCACATTGAATTCCCGACCCCGCAATAACTGTCTCGCCTTTTGCTAATTATTTATAATTTTATCGAAGAATTTAGTTAGGCCTATTATTTGAGAAATTTTGAGAGAATTTAATAGTGACAAGGAACAAGGTCTATTGAAAAAAAACCAATGGATGTAGCTTGCTGCACAAAAAACAAAATTGTGTACAATTTCTTAACTGAAATATCATGTTAAAAATGTGTTTATCTTCATTAGTTCTGATTTGCTAACCTTTATCATTGGCCCAATATTTATAAATAATACTTTGATTCAGGGTCATCAGTTGCAATTTTACAGCAAACAGATGGAATACTTTTTTTAAAATCTGAATTGGTACTGCTGACAATATTTATTAGAACTACCCAGAATACTTATGAAAACAGACGAGAATTGGTGAACAACTTAGAATATTTACAAGAACTACTGAGAATATTTATGAGAACTATTGAGGATATTTATGAGAAAAACTGAAAATATTTATGAGAACTACTGAGAATATGCATGAGAACTACTGAGACTATTTTAAGATCTACTAAGAATATTTACGAGAACTTCTGAGAATAATTATAAGATTCATGAGAATATTTATGAGAACTATCGAGCATATTTTGAAAAACATTAGTTGGTATCAACTTCAGAAAAGGTTAGCTGAAAATTTATGACATCCGAAAATTTCATGAGAATATATACATGAACATAATGAATTTTCATAATACATGCATTGAGATTTCTTAAAGCATCTTTTGAGGCATCTTTGAGTATGGAATCATTCAATGTTATGAAGAAGAAAAAACCACGCTCATCAACTGAATAATTGAACATTTGCAGAAAATAGCACGCATTTAATATCCTCATATTTTGAGGTGTTCAGGGTCACCATCCCAAGACTTATAATGAAGCCATTATTGTAAATTATATATTTGAAATTGAATATGATTTTACATTTTGTAATTCACATTAAGTAAAGAAACATAAATAAATTAATAATAAATACCACTGACGCCATTTTAAATTAAATTTGCACTTGTCCACGAACTTTACGGACAACACTCGTATATGCAAGTGTTCAAAACAAAACTTTGATCCTTAAGTAATTACTTGTAGTTACAGCAATGAATAAGTTTGTATGTGCAGATCTTTTGTCAATTAGGTGATGATAGGTTTTCCTTTTAGTTCAAGAGGGAGGCAGTGTGTTACAAATTGCATAACATTCATGATGAAATCCTTGCTAAAGA
Source organism: Saccostrea glomerata (assembly GCA_003671525.1). Taxonomy (NCBI): domain Eukaryota; kingdom Metazoa; phylum Mollusca; class Bivalvia; order Ostreida; family Ostreidae; genus Saccostrea; species Saccostrea glomerata. The sequence continues at coordinate 97,978 of PRKT01000029.1, forward strand.
GTATTGACGATTTGGTACACATGACTAAATACAATATTAATGAGGGGTGACACACTGTACAGAAAAGTGCACACAGAAGATCAAATTAATGGTCTATTGCATGAAGAATTGCCTGGTTTTATTATTTATGAGGGTTATTGTTTTACATTCAGGAAAATGAAACCAAGTTTTTGATGCATATCAATTGAAGGTGGCATAGATGGACTGTGAATCCCACTGGAATCCAGTTTTTGCAATGTCCAGGCGTAAAAATGCATGCATCATCATTTTCCATTCTGCAGCAGTTGCTACATTCTCAATATGGTCGTTACTTTGCTTTTGATTCACATAGTAGAGAAGATGGACTTTGTACTCCTGATGGAACCAGCAATAGTTTAAGTCTTTCAATCACTGCAGAATCTTTGTTCATTACTTATTCTTCTTCGTCGTGTGAACAGTGAATTATTTTCAAAGAATTTATCAAATTCAAATTGCACTAAAATTTGACACCAAGATTTTCTTTTATAGTAATCTTCATTAGTGAAATTTATCAACACCTGCACATTTTCTGCCTATTATTTCCCCATGCCAATTTTAAAGCAGTCATGCTAACCGCTTCCCAGTACTTTCAGTACTTTGATTTATATTGCCCCCTTTGACAACGGAGCCCTTTAGGGGCGCCATGGAGCCATAGTGCCCCGAGCTAACCTAAGAAGCACAAGTTTTAATTTGGGCGACAAGCGCTTTCATTAGACCCATATAGAATAATACAATAGGGGCCGGTGTACTTGGCGCCCTGGTACCCAGAAACAGTACTGATAATGTCCCTTTTGACAACTAAACCCAATATAGGCGCCCTGGAGCCATTACGAGGGCTGTTCAATAAATAATGTCCTGAGCTCTATAACATACAACATAGAACTCATTTCACATAAAGCTTGACTTTCTTTCATGATTAAATCTTTAATGAATTGATTACAGTTTATGTGACCACTTTTCATCACATATATAGTTTCATTTTGAGAAGCTGGAAAACAAGGGCTATTCGAGACACTGCATTAAAAATGAATGGTAAAGAATCATTAAACTAGAGTGAAATTAAACGCCTCATTAAAGCTGCTGTAAAACTGGCTAAGAATCCCAAAGAAATATTCACTGAAATAATTTTGTGAAATTTACCACAACAAATGTCTGTTTTATAGTTCTAAACATGAGCAGGTTGATTTTAATGAACAAAAATATATAATTGGCATCAAAAATGGGTACCGTCCTTGACGACAATTAAGGACTTACAACAGCCAATGTTCTGTTTGTCAAAATTCAACAATTTATCACTGAAGATGTTTGATTGGCTTTACGACACATGACAAAATTGATGAGCGTCATTTTGGTTAACACCGTTTTAAAGAAACATTTGAAGGTAAAAAAAAAGCTTGGTACTCAATGGTCACCCTATGTTTTGAAAAATGAGTGAAAACGACATCGTGTAAGAATATCTAAACAATATTTTTTTTAAATCAAAAATTGTAGTTATGAACGTTTGTCTGAAATTCAAACAGATAATAAAACTTGAATCCATTGCTTTAAACTCTCAAAATAAATTCACAATAAGATGCACTTGACAAAAGCAGCAAAGGTCTGAGAAGAGCAATAATTTTCAAGAGCACAACAACAGTTTTATAGGTATGCAATTTTCTTAAATAATAGTGGTCTTGTTTTTCAAATTCTTATTCGGGGTGAAAGATCAATTTCTGGAGGAGTCTATAAAGCAAAATTTTGCAAAAAAAAACAAACAAAAAAACTAATGGTTTATGAGAGGATGGAACCAGAATCAGGGATTTACCACATTAAATGTTAATGATAGCGTCCAAACCCACACGCTATGAAGAGTAAAGGACTTTTGGGGATTAAGAGATAGTTAATGTTTAGTCACACCAAAATTTTCGCCAGAGCTTTCACCCTTTGACTTGTATCATTTTCCAAACTTGAAAACAAAACACCTTTCAGAAAGAAGAACCAAGTCCATGAAATCATAGGATCTGCCATATTCCAGTTAGGAAGGTTCATACTCAAAAATGTGTTCTAACAAGCAGAAATTGGATAAAAATTTACGGACATGTGTTTTAATTAAAAGAGAATATTAAAGTGAAATCATTAAGACTAAATCATTGAAAACTTAAAGCTTTTTTGTTTCTTTCTGAGCACCGAGGACATTATTTAATGAACAGCCCTCGTATTTAGTGCCACGTGCTCACTTCATTGGCATAATTCCTTCCTTTTGCGAAATGCTTAAGGTATCCAACCCGTATTAAGAACTAATTTTCTAACCTTAAAATTAATATCAATTGTGTATCAAAAACTATGATGTTATTTCAAAGTACTTTAAAGTAGAAAAGGATTTATCAAGGAAATTTATAAAGGAAAAACTTTTATTACGTAGTAAGCTGTAATTAATCTTTGAAGATTGCATTGAAGTCTATATGGAAACAAATAATTTTTTGAAGATATATAATATAATATTAATGTTAACAATATCAAAATCCTTCCTTGGATGAAGTATTTGATCATTACGAATGGAAAAACGCTTAAAAACTATTTTTTTTCTCATCTGATAAACTCTTCAAGGACAAAAAAGGTTATAAAATAGGACACGTTCTGTTCGTACGTACTAACGTCGAAGGCATCGTCGCAAACCACGACCAAAATGTATGACCCTCTCCCATTCTGCAGAGAGCTATATGTGGTGGCTTGAGACGATGACTGGTGCTAAAACATGAAAAATATGTCTCAATATACAGAGTATATCTGATATGCAGTTTCAACGAATCTGAGGCCAATATATGGATCGGATGCCTTATTGCAGCCCGGAGGACCGGGCTGCTCTATACATATAAGTTTAAGTGTTGGTGTATGGGGATTAGGATGGGAGTAGTTATTCAGAATTAAAGGTTTTCTAAACACTTAAAAGATTGTCAATCAGAATGTTCTTTCCCTTTATAAATTACAAGATACATTATATATTTTCTTCCATAAAGTGAATCTGTAAAAATATATATGTTTTTCATATTTAATATATAAAGTTGCTTATTATTTACTATCGAAAAAATGACAGGTCCCTTTTTTTAGAACATCGAATTTTACTTCTCGCATAAAAACGTACTCTGCACAGATCGTGTTTTATATTCTAAAATTGAAAATTAATACATTTTTGAATATAAGGTGATGCATGCGTCTAACTTCAATTTATATTTTATGCAGCCAACATTTACTTCAGGAATTGATCAGGTTTAAAATGGTATCGTTTTTGTTTGATTTTTATCCGACTATTAAGTTTTCAAAATATTCGCGACTATCGTCTCCATCAATTAGACGCATGCCTTTTCACACATATTGAAGCTGTTTGATGATCAAGACTCATTTCCATTGTTTACTTTATATATTTTCCGGGCGACAATTGATGGTTACATCAATGTTTTCTTGTTATAAGTTATATGCGTCGGGTTCGATAAACGCAGTGTTCTGCATAAACACAAGCTACCTGGACGTAGGTCTTTACCTACCTGATAAGACAGGTGATAAGGTTAGGCTACAGACTGAAAAAGTGACAAGGCCACTTGACTATTGTAAGTAAGTAAATGTTGTTTGTAAACATACTAATATTATATCTCTTGAAGTTACTTCCCTTTGTCGCTTTTTCTTAAATATTTTTATGTAATGCTCGTTGTTTTCAAGATCCTGCTGAGTGATAATCCGAGCTTCCTCTGACTCTAACCCCTGCTTTTATATGTGACTTGTGCAGGGGAAACCCTGCACAGGTCATAATATAAAAGCAGGGGTTAGAGTCAGAAGAAGCTCGGATTAGCTGAGTGATTGCAATTTACATGATGGATAAATATCATTATATGATATGAGCATAGACATTTAAATAAAACGTGCTACTGCACCACTTGCACGGTATGTTTCTTTATTTACTCGAATTTCTTTTCTTTTCTTTTCTTTTTTTTTTCTTTCTTTTTTTTTGGCAGCTGTTTGGAACGGTTCGTACGATATCGTTATGTGAACGGTTGTTTCGTTTTGTTAACGCTTATGGGCGGATCGTTTGTTAAAAGGTGTGTCATACATCTGTACATTTAATAATCTTTTAACACCGTTGAAAGTCATCAAGATAATACAGCTGTTAAATACACTGTATTTTCACGATGGAATGTAACAAGCTTTGTTATTTTTCTCGTTCGTCGTTGTTGTTGTTGATTGTCGTTATAATTTGTTTCATCGACACCAATCATGACCTCATTTACCCCAAGATACATAAAATATCATATTGTACATTCCAAATGGATTAAAGACGCCCATTTGATCCATAAGCATTATTTCGTTGACTTCATTTTTTCTTTATTATTATTTAAAATTTGTCTTATTCTTTATTTATATATATAATCTGTTGTGTCCTCACATGTGTGTGTCCCTGACATACTCACTGATACTGTCTGACTTTAAAGTTGAAAATATAGAACATACCTGTTTTAGAACATTTTTAAAACAGTCAAAAATATTAAAGCAGCACTTTGATTCACCGTTTGATTTTTTTTATTAAAGGAATTGAACAATGCCGACTGAAAAGGCTTTCGCTGCAGGTGAGTACATTTAGCTGACCTGTGCGGTAGATAATACTTCTAATGATCATTAAAATGAGAAAACGAAAACAGGCCGGTGTTTCACGTGACGAGTGTTATCTTGTGTAATCAATTCCGGGATTGGGGTCTCACTATTATTGTCTTTTTTCTTTTCTTTTCTTTTTTTCTTTTTTTTTGCAAACAATATTTTACATATAACTTTTTAAATAAAGCATGTAAAGTTTACGGTTTTATTTGTCAATCTTCATAATTATGTAATTTTATACCTGACTTTTAGGAAATTATCTGTTTATCAATAATTTTTAAGTTCAAAATATAGAATTTAAAAGGTAAATACATATATGCCCCGTAATTGTCGATTCGGGGAATATTGTTTTGGTCTGTCCGTCTCTCTGCAAAGCTTGAAATATTTTCCCACTGGTGACTATGACTGTCAACATAAGTTTTAAATTTTCAATGGACTCCACTTTCCCATTGAGCAAGAATGAATTTTTATATGCATAAAATAATCGCTGGTCCCGAGAACTTGCTGTATACAAAGCACCAGTCCATGATGAGAATTTACTGACCCTAGAGTCAGACCAGTGAGTCGGGTCATCATTTACTTCAAGACTATGTGTCTGTTAGTCTACAGAAACCTTTAAATTAACTTTGTCCATTGTTTTTAATTTTTAGGCGCTGGTGGCTTTATTTCTCACATATTTAACTCGTATTTCTTGTGACAAGATCATTCTTTTGGTTCCAATATTTTGGACCTACTTTTGCAAAATTTAACTTAACAATAATTTAACTTTTGAATGTTAGGTACTAGAGATTTTATATATTTTACAATAAGCTGAACGGTTTGACCCAGTTGGATTTCATATATCACTTGTGTATGGTTTGTGACAAGACCTTCCTTTGGTACTACCGCCATTTTTGACCTCCTGACCTTGAACTTGGAGGTTGACCTAAATTTGTCAAAACTTTAAAATTTGCCTATAGGTACTATGTATATTTTTGAACTCACGACATTGACCTTAGCATATTATGACCTTTTTGAAAATTCAAACTTGGGCCATGTTTTCTGATAGTTGGTGCTATGGCTTTCAAAACAAATTTTCAAATTCTAACATTTTTAAAACTTTTTAAACCTTGACTTTGGAGTTTTGACCTATAATTGAAGAACTTAAACCTTGACTTTAAGTAGCCAATATGTTGGCATTGTAATACTTTTTGTATTATTCCATTGTTATATTTATTAACAGGTTCTGAAGTTCCCAATCTGGAAACAGGGAAACTCCGCATATACAGCATGAGATTTTGTCCTTATGCAGAACGAACACTCTTGGTGTTAGCTCACAAAAATATCCCGTATGTTTTATTGTTCATATCATAAATGAAAACATAACTATGTATAAACAAGAAACACGGAAATGTACTGTAATATATTTGAATACCCTTCAAGTAATTATCTCGTATACGAGGGCTGTTCAATAAATAATGTCTTCGGTGCTCGGAAAGACACAAAGTACGCTTTTCAATGGTTTAGTTTTAATGATAATTTCACTTATTAAATATTCTCTTTTAATTAAAACTCATGTCCGTAACATTTTTAGCCAATTTCTGATTGTTTTTAGAACACATTTTTGAGTATGACCCTTAGTATATTGGAATATGGCAGATCCTATGATTTCCTGTACTTTTTTTCTGAAAGGTGTTTTCTCAAGTTTGGAAAATGAAACAAGTCAAAGGTTGAAATATCTGGCGAATGTTGATGTTACAAAACATTAACTATCTGTTTATCCAGAAAACTCCTTTACTTTTCATGGCCTGTGAGTTTGGGCGCTATTTTGAGGAAATTTAGTGTAGATACCTGATTCTGGTTCCATCCTCTCATAAACCTTTCGATTTCTTTTTTGTAAAAATTTTGCTTTCTAGACTCCTCCAGAAATTGATCTTTTGCCCCGAATAAGAATGTGAATAAAAAACCCACTAATATTTAAGAAAATTGCTTAAAAAACTGTTTTTGTGCTTTTGCAAATTTTTGCTCTTCTCAGGCTTTTACTGTTTTTGACAAGTGCATTTTATTGTAAATCTGTTTTGAGGTTTTAAACTTTCATTATCTGTTTGTAATTCAGACAAACGTGGATAAGTACAATTTTTTTATTTTTTAAATAATTGTTTAGATATTCTTACGCGCTATCATTTTCACTAATTTTTCAAAACATAGGGTGACCATTGAGTATTAAGTTTTTTTAAACTGTCAAATGTTTTTTTTAAACACTGTGAATTACCTCTAAAATGATGCCTTTGAAATTTGCTATGTGTTTCAAAGTCAAACATAATCAGTGATAATTTATTGAATTTTGGCAAACAGTACATTGGTTGTTGTAAGTTCTTGTCGCCAAGGACGGTACCTATTTTTAGTGTCAATTATATAATATTTTTTCATTGAAATCCACCTGCTCATATGTGTATAAAACAGATATTGGTTGCTGTAAATTTCATATTTCAGTTTACATTTCTTTCGGATTCTTAACAAGTTTTACAGCAACTTAAATAAACGTTTAATTTCACTCTAGTTCAGGGATTCTTTACCATTCATTTATAATGAAGTGTCTCGAATAGCCTTTGTTTTCTAGCTCCGTACAATGAAACTATGTGATAAAAAGTGGTCACATAAACTGTTATCAATTCATTAAAGATTCAATAATGAGAGAAAGTCAAGCTTATGGCCGGTTGCGTATCTATGGCTCAGATAAGTACAGCTCAGTGGTTGATCCGTGGATCACGTAAGCCGGGTTTAAACCCCAGTTGAGCCGGGATTACCCGAGTCGCATTTCTGTTGCACGCTATAAAACTGAGTAAGGTTTACCTAATCTTGACTAACTGGTATAAAATGTTGAAGGATAATAGGTTGTTAATATTACAGCACTTTAAGACAAGTTTTAATACTATAAGAAAATTTAAAAACGCAAACAGAGCAGCTTTTGCAAAAGACTGAAGAGAAGAAAACATGGATGGGGGTCTTTGGAATAAGTAATTTAAAAACAAAATCAAAACACAATATATAGGTAAATAATAAAGGAAAGATGTATAAATTTAGATTTTTAGTTAAAAATTAAATGAAAAAAAACTTATGACAATATGACATTATTTTTGAGAAAACACTTATTATTATCTATGTTTTCTATAGAATTTTATACAGCGGCAAAATTATAGGGGGCGAACATACCCTCCTCCCCCGTGCCCGGTTCCTTCGATCCGGCCCTGTAGATAGCCTGATTCACTGATAACTGAAAGACTTTTTATCCTCAGGAAATCCGGCATTATTTATTTAATTTCAGTTGTAACGCGTCATTTGATTGGTTAAACGGGTTTATCCATTTCGTATAACATAACTTGCCTGAGTAACGTCAAAAACGTATCACTCCGCTTGACGTTACTTTTAAAATAATGCATATGTAATAAGGTCACATTTAATAAAATTTGTTAAGATATTAAATGTGTTTAGTTATTTAATTTAATGTGATTTCAATGTTTACCTGGCCATGTGCTTGTGTAGTGTTTTGTCCAGTTTGTAGTGTCATGTGATGCATTATTATGGTAATTGAGGCCTTGCCCTTTCCTGCTATTGGTTAGGTCAGTTAGGTCATTGAGTATAGCTCTACAGGTTTGTCAGGTGGTATATTTCATGCAGTTCATGCTTTTCACTTTCAACTGAGACCTTGGTCCTGATAGCAGCAGGTTAGATTTCTCCTACTAATTTTACTAATTTTGTTAATTAATTCTCTATACTTTTGACTATGACATTTAAAGTAAATATAAAGTTTATCTAAAGTTAAAGATTTAAATGAGTTAATAATTTTGTTCAATTAAAGGTTTTATTGGTTTTAAGTAATCTGAATGTTGAAACTACATTTAAGTGTGTATGCAGCACCTTGAACTGTTTTATATTATTTTCATAGCAGCAGGTGCTGGTTTCCCATTTTTTGTCAATTCTGCATACTGTCTATTTACAAGCCTCCAGACACATTGTCTTTGGTAAGAACATGTATTTGTTATTTTAGATATTTTTATTACTTTGAATTGGTTAATGAAGCTACTGGCTGTAAAGTATGTTTGACAAATATTTTTGATCTACCAAGCTTTATCACCAGAATCTATTTTTTACTTCTATTTTTATGTTTTATCTGTAAAGCCCTATGAATCTGTTCAGTTGAAATTAAGAGTTATTGCCCTTTGTTCAGAGTGCAGTACTGTATATATTTATAATGAGGGAAAGCATAATATTGAACATTTTGTCATATACTATTATATTTCATGTGATGTATGTTTGTTTATGCTTGTAATTATTTGCTTTTCAGATTTACATGTATTTATATTTATGTTTACAATTTTAGGGCTCGATCGATCATTGATCATCTAATAAACAGTGAACCCTGACAGCGTCTTGATTCTTAATTAGACCTGTAACACTTACTTTGAAGCCTTTTTCTGGAGGAAATATTGTCTTATTGTTTACATTGAAATTAAATTATAAGAAATGAAGCTTATTTCAACTTATGTTATCCGATATAACAAAACTTGGGACAGTTTACGCTCATTTATAAACCGCTTCGCGGTTTATAAAGAAGTTACATTATATCGGATAACATAAGTTGAAATAAGCTTCATTCCTTATTGGAAGGTGTATCAGCAGCTGTTCGAAAGTGTATAATTCGTAATTTGAATTAAATTTGGTATATTAGAAAGTTTCTATAAAATTCCTGTTTATGTACATTTATGCATTCTAATTAAAAGTATCTTCCAAAACTTTATACTACAGCTAAATCAGTGTTAAGACGGCACATTGAACAGTTGTTGAAGAGGTGTGCAAAAAGAAAAATCCCCATGCAACATGGCCAAAAAACTATTTTGTAGAATAGCTTCTTTGATACTGCAAAATATATCAATGCAATCATAATTGCCATAAAACATTGCAACATGCAACATCCAAATATTTCAAAATATCGAAATATTCTACCCAAATATGCATGGAAACCTTGTAAAGCTGGGTTTAAACCACCTCTACACCAGGTTCAGAATTTACCGTAATTCTGAGCTGTACTCAGCCAATCCTTACATGCGTGCAACGCGAAAACTTGGATTTAAACCCGGAATCATTGATCGTAGGTTTAAATCTGAGATACGCAACCGGCCATTAATGTCGTATGCTTTCAATGTTGTATGTCAAAGAATTCGGGACATTATTTATTAAACGACTCTCGTATTATAGACAATGCTGATTACTGCACAAAGAAGATATCGTTAATTAAAAAATACAAGGGCTAGTTTGAGAGCTTATTATAATAAGACTTTCATTAGTTAAATTTGTTAATTCGAAATAGAGTTCATCATATCATCCATTTTCAAAGGCACAGAGCATAATTTTTACATTTCTGGATATTCAAATCTTATGTAAGACTCACCTTTATTATGCTGTACGTGTATTTCAACGAATTCTTCTTGTAAGGTATTGAAGGTTAGTTTAAATGAAATGGATTAATGTACACACATGAATACTGTATCACTGCAACTTAACATTTTTATCACCTAAAGACATGAGGTCGTCAACATAAATCTGAAGAGCAAACCAGAATGGTTCCTACAGAAGAACCCTATCGGCAAAGTGCCCGTCCTGGAACAAGATGATAAGATCGTGTACGAGTCCCTCATCTGTTGTGACTACCTAGACCAGGTGTATCCCCAAAACAAACTGACCCCTGAGGACCCTTACCGCCAAGCTCAGGATAAAATGCTCGTTGAACATTTCAGCCAGGTAAATATAGTTTTTTTATGAACAAACTATAAAATAACACTATATTTCAACATGTTTTCATGGATTTCAACATGTTTTCACGGATAGCACCTCAAATTAAGACCTACACTCGGCTCTTAGGGCTATCGAGCAGTGAGGGCACTTTTTCATACCAGCTCTTTCTGCGACTAGGGACCTCGGTTGAAACGGTCTCATCCGAAGGAGCATCGCTACATGTACATGTACTTCGCGACTCTAGAGCAAACTCTCTACCATTCGGGCGACTTAAAATATGTCAAAATCAACATATTGTGACAAGGATTGAACATTTGTCAAGTTTTCCCTCTTTTAATGCAAGATCACTTTATTTACTTGATGGTAATAACTAAATTAAACTCCAACATCATAGTTACAAAGTATTTTCATTTCCCATGATATGGACACATTTCAGATAAAAGTACAGTATTATATAGAAATAATAATATTGAATTTCTCTTTGTGTTTTTTTTTACAGTTGACGACGGACTTCTATAAAACTTTACAAGCACCTGCAGAAGAGAAACCAGCTGGACTGAAAAAACTTCTTGAGCACTTGTCAAGATTCGAAACTGAAATAGGGAAGAGGGGGGATTTCTTCGGAGGTGTGTTTCTCTCAACATTTTTTTAGTCAGATAAATAAAAAATAAATAAATAAAATGATAAGTAAAATAAAAACTCACCATTGATTACTTGAGCAAGAATTAGCACTAGGTAGACCTTTGATTCACACTCAGTTCTTACGTTCTACGTGTAATACGACGGGTTATATATTCGCGCTTTTATATAACAGTTCCAATTCTTGTATATTTTTCTCAGTATAGTGAATTATGTACTTTTTAGGTGAGAAAGTGATGATGATAGACCTCATGATTTGGCCCTGGTTTGAACGATTCTTTATCTTGGAAAAAGTGCTTTCGCAAGTAATTGTGAATGAAGAATCTATGCCAAAATTAAGTGCATGGACACAGCGGATGTTGGGATGCCCAGCAGTACAACAGTGCCGCCATCCCGAGGAAAGACATTTGGCATTTTTCCAAAGTTACAAAACTGGCGTTCCAAACTATGACGTAGGTTTGGAAGAATGACATCTTTGTAGTTGACAGTAAAAAAATCTGATCGATTGGATGAGTAGAAATACCCTATTTAACAGTATTCATATCATCATCCTCCAAGCCATGGCGTTACACTTGTAGTTACCACATACTTAAATCTTGTGAAAATACAATCCTATTTGTTTTTAATTAAAGCATATCAGCATGGTTGAAAATAACAGGCTCTGTGCATCTATGTGTTTGTAAACTTCACTGCCTTTAATTACAATTAGGGTTTTTCACCAATGTATAATGAATATACAACTCGAATATGGCTTTGTGTGTGTCACTGCATGTTTCCAAATCAGTTGAATGTTCACATTTAGATTGTCAATCATACTTGCTTTCAAGATGTCTGGTGATCAAAGAAAGAAGGTTTAGAGTGTAAAAAAATTAACGATCGAGGCCAGAGGGGTGTTAAAATATATGCATATGGTAGATACAACATTTGTTTAATGTCCGTACGAGAATTATTTATTCATTTTGGGATGCCACAACCGCTTTTGGCGATGGAGGGCTGCATATTTAGCTCTATTCTTGTAAAATAGCGCCATTGAGCAGTGGGGACATATAAATGTAAAGATGTACATGTATATCTATAGGATTGATATTTTCACATCCAAGTCAAAGGTCAAGGTCAAAATCGTTGGCATCCAAAGGAATCAAAATATTATTCCTATTGAAAGGTTTTGTCACGCTGAATACACATGTGAAATATTTAAGCTCTAGGACCATTTTTACAAAAGTTTGAAGGGAAATTTTTGGTAAGGTAGATCAAAGATCGAGGTCAAATTTGGTGGTAACGTAAGAAAGGTCTTTTCACAAGGAATTCCCATATAAAATTTGAAAACCATATCCCTGTGCACTTAAAAGCTATTGGCAAATTAAATTTCGACAAACAGACGGACAGGGTAAAATTATATACTGTACCCCCGAATATTCAATTACGGGGGGGGGGGGGCATAAATATAGAAATAAAATGATTATGTCCGTCCGTCTGTCTAGCTCTCTGTCCGTCTGTCTAGCTGTCCGTCCGTCTGTAAACTTTGCACATTTTCGACTTCTTCTCAAGAACCACTGTGCCAATTTTAACCAAACTTGGTACAAAGCATCCTTGGGTGAAGGGAAAGAACCACGAACGATAGTATTGTTCTCCCGCCTACCTCTAAGTAAATTCTCAAAAGTTAACATATTCGAATGATTTTCAAAATTTTTATAGATATTTATATGAATTTTAATAAAACGTTACTTTTTTGCGATACCAAAGAGAGGTAACTCTATAATTTTGGTAAAACTTGAGTTTTTCACTATAGAAATCTATGGAAAACGGAAAATATTTTTAAAACATCTTTCCCCCCCGTGAAACAAAAATTCCTTTTTACAGGTAATATGGACTGTCATTTTACAAATTTATGCCAAAGCTTTTTGTGTTTCACGGGGGGGAACATATGTTTATAGACAAAAAACGAAAAAA
>PRKT01000029.1:115521-144484 GCA_003671525.1 Saccostrea glomerata
CCCCCCCCCCCCCCTGAAATTTCAGTCTTACTTCAGTATTACTTGGCACGCGGCATGTGACTATTTACTAAAATTGAACTAATTTTTTTTTTTATTTCGCTGAACGGTGCTACAGTACATGGATATTGAAATTAGAAATATCTGTGAAATACATTCAAAGTTCCTCCTACAGTTTTGTTCTTATTCAAAATAACTTGGCACACAAATATAGATTACACTAAGATATATAATTCCATTATAGCTGTTGCAAAGTTTCAAACCAAAGTTCTTTTTTGACTCTATTTATTATAATTACAAACCAGTATATAGCTATGTACAATCTCATCCATCTTCGCTAGCCAAGGGTTTCTGATACGCTACTCTCCTCATGAACAGGGTTAGGGTATCAGAAACCCTTGGCTAGCAAAGATGAGTCTCATCAGAGACTTCAAATTTACTCTCAAGTTGTAGGCCTTCTGTTACATATACATCTGCACATAATCTAGTATACGTCTTAAAATTAGATATTTTACTTTTTTACTAGGTTCTAAAGTTCCTACCTTAGAAAATGGAGCCCTTCGAGTGTACAGCATGAGGTTTTGTCCATTTGCTCATCGAACACTCCTGGTGCTGGCTCACAAAAATATACCGTAGGATTCTCTTTAATCTTTATACCAATTCCGTTTCTATGGAACCACTAATTTTCACTATAATTATTACTTTAAGAAGGAGTTGTCTTTCATACACCTTGTCTTGATGAATTTAGCAGATATTACATTTCGATAGAAGCATTGCAAACACAAAAGCAAATTATTACACTGTACTTAATACCTATTGTATCAATATTTTTTTTGAAAAAAATTATAACATTTTATTCCCCCCCCCACACCCCCATCTCAAGAATTTATTGAAAATCTTAACTGCTTTCAGGCACGAAGTCGTCAACATAAATCTGAAGAGCAAACCAGAATGGCTCCTACAGAAGAATCCTCTCAACAAAGTGCCCGTCCTGGAACAAGATGATAAGATCGTGTACGAGTCCCTCATCTGTTGTGACTACCTAGACCAGGCGTATCCCCAAAACAAACTGACCCCTGAGGACCCTTACCGTCAGGCTCAGGATAAAATGCTCGTTGAACATTTCTCTCAGGTCACTCAAGCAGTAAAATATACACTATATATATAGAGAATAATACATACCCTTTTCCATATCACATCCTGTATCAGCCCGAGACACCAATATCAGCCAGAGGGCCGAAGGCCCGAGGGCTGATATTGGTCGAGGGCTGATACAGGATGTGATGTGGAAAAGGGTATGTTTTATTATATTTATTACATACTTAGTAATAAAATACAGAACACATTCAGTTGAGAAGAAAATAAGTAAATAATCATGCATGGACTTCTTACATACATGTACATAGTCTAATGTCTCATAAGATTTGGGTTTGTTTCTACTTCTATTTCAATGCATTCGATCCGTAATTTGAAAATATTCTATAGTATACGTATTACATGTATTTGTAAATTAAGATTAACCTTATTTTTCAAAAAGTTAAAATTAAGAGAATATGAACACACCAAAAATTGTGTATGATTACAAGTACTGTTATTGTGGTTTAATTTACTAAGGGTGTGATATTGACGTCACAATAGCCGTATCAGCCCTGCAGGGTTGATACGGCTATTGTGACGTCAGCCATATCGCATATGCAAAAAACCTGTATTTATTACTAAGTGTGTAATAAATTTGAATACATATAATTTTTGGAAGACATGGTTAATCTTAATTTTCTGCAGTACTTATCACTAAAATATTACTTACTGGGTCTTTAAGATATCTCTTTTGAAAGATGGTTTCAGCATCAAAAGACGACGCGTATCAGATCGATCTTTGTCATATTTTTTCTGTACGATGTTTAGGAATTATATGTAGTAAAGTTGCCTTAATTTTATGTAACATTGTATTTTGAATTAGACGATGACAGATTTCCATAAATTCCGCCAAGGCCCCCCTGCAGAAATGCCCGCTGCCTTGGAAAAGTTTCGTAAACAAATGTTCAGATTTGAAACAGAAATGCAAAAAAGGGGAGATTACTTTGGAGGTGTGTTTTTGTTCTAAGCATTGACAATTGCTTGTATATACTTAACAGAAAATTGCTTCCAACAAAGGTTTACCCATTGAGTATTTCTAGTACATTTCTAACTAAGGATAGCCGCATTTTATCTCCAGGATTTTTTCTCAAAGAAAATTACAAATAAGCCAATAGAAATGATTACTGTTGCCTGTTTATATTAGAAGGATATATACATTATACTTTATTTAATGATGTTTTCACTGAATTACTTTGCTCTGATCCTATATTATGATTAGATAAGTTTATTTGATATTGTGTCGTTTAAAATTTATTTCCATTTGTGTACCCCATTTACACCAAACTTGTGGCAGATCACTCTAACTGCATAAACCTATTGTTCATTACCATGGATTTAAACTCTTAGTGATCTGTGTTTAAAACTTCTTAAAGTTCCTTAAGCAAATTTGATACAAGTCAGTCTTGAGACAGATCATATATTTCTACCATGCATTTTTATTGGAGTTTGAAACCAGTGGTTGTAACATCGAATCAACAATTCTTAAAAAAAGTATTGTACGCATTTATATCTAACTTGAAATGAATTTTCATCTAAACCTCTCAAGTTGTTCAGAATATTTACTTTCTCTTTATGTTCTTTTTATAGGTGATAAAGTACAGATGATAGACTTTATGATTTGGCCCTGGTTTGAGAGAATCCTTGTCATGGAGAAAATGCTTTCCCAAGCCATCTTGTCGGATGGATCTTTGCCAAAATTGATGGCATGGACGACTCGGATGTCGGAATGTTTAGCCGTCAAACAATGCCGCAGGCCTTTTGAACAGCATCTGGAATTTTTCAAAACTTCCAAAATGGGCGTCCCAAACTATGACATAGGGTTGGAAGAGTGAAATCAGCGAGTTAAAAAAATAACTTTTATATAGATAAAAATGCTGACATTATGAAGTCCTCCATTCCTTTTTCATTTCACTATCCTGTACAAAGACAATCATGTTAAATACTGTACTATTATGTTTTTTTCTCTGTATTATATTGTAAACTAGAGGTGCATGATCAATGAGCTCACTAAATGAAACTCCTATATGAAAATGGCAGTGTCGATGTTTTGCTATGGGAAACCAAAATTTATGTGTCGGTCCAAAAACTAAACTAGGAGGTGTACAATGGCAGTATGTAATACAGATTCTGTGAAAGTCTCATCAAATTTCATTCAGTGGTATGAAAGGAGTTGCAGATTTAAAGAGATGGGTACCCCAAAGCGTAACAGACGGACGGGCATCCCGATAACTATATACCCTCACGCTTTTCAAGCGGGGAGTATATTTATAAATACATAATAATGTGATATTACTATTTGGAGACAAGAATAAGAATTAAGACAATTCGAGATAGAACGTATAACAGGATACATTTAGTAAAATACGGAGCGAATGTCGACAAATTAATGTAGGTATAATTCTTAAAGTTTAAATGTTGACTAAAATCATTTATCAGTTATTGCCAAGGTTTTGAAATTGGCATCATTCATTCATCAGTCAAAGTCTTGTTACATTATGGATTGATGCCAAATTGTGGGCGTGACTTAAAAACTATGGTTCTTCTGGCAAATACACCACAGCAACATCAAAGTAAAATCTGAATTTACTGCCAGTCCTATGGTACAATGATCAATATTTGCCCCAAAAATAAAACATATAATTATGTTCTTAAACAGGGGGATATCTGCAGACTTCAAAGCACTAAATATTTTCATAAGCAATGATGTCCTATGTTTGAAATGACGTCAGAAAAATGACGTAAATTTAAGATTTCCATCATTTCTATATATATTGCGTCGATATTTTAAGTGCGTCGATATTTTAAGTAAAAGTCACCGAGCGCAGGTCCGCCCAGGCTCAATATTTTGAAATAATGTGTAGAATGATAGTATCAATGAAATATACAAATACCATGCAGTATTGTTCCTGAGCAGTCCTGCACTCTATACATGCTGAAATTGTTAAAATTTTGTCCATTTTGACCTCTTTCTGAAAAATCTTAACATTTTCGACTTCTTTTCTCCAGAACTACTGGGCCAATTTCAACCAAGCTTTCCACAAAGCATACTTGGGTAAGGGGATTTGGGTTTCTTCAAATGAAGAGGCCTGCCCTCTTTCAAGGGGAGATAATTTAGAAATAGTAAAAATTTGGTGGCATGTTTGAAAAATCTTCTAGTACCCAAGAACCACTGAGTCGGGAAAGATGAAACTAATGTGAAAACATCCTCAGGTAGATAAGATTCAAATTTGTTCAAATCATGACCCCCGGGGGTAGAGTGGGACCACAATGGACGATCAAACTTTTACATAGGAATATATAGGAAAAATCTTTTAAAAATCTTCTGAATAACAACAAAGCCGTGATTAAGCATATTGATATGGAAGCATTCTCAGGTTGTGTAGATTAAAGTTTGTTCACATCATGACCCCCGGTGATAGGGTGGGGCCACAATGGACGATCAAAGTTTTTCATAGGAATATATAGAAAAAATCTTTAAAAAATATTCTTCTGAATAACAACAAATCCACTGCTGGTCATATTTAAATGGAAGCATCCTCAGGTAGTGCAGATTCAAGTTTGTTCAAATCATGACATTCGGGGGTAGGTCGAGGCCAAAATAAAAGTTCAGACTCCTTACTTGTAGTAAGTGTAGATTCATGGTACTAGTATTTCAAATCATAACGCCCCATCATATTTTTAGCGGTAGGTCGGGACCATTTATGCATTTAAGCATTTCACTACTGGATTTATTTTTAGCTCACCTGAGCTGAAAGCTCAAGTGATCATCCATTATCCGTCGTTTGTCTGTCTGTCCATCTGTAAACTTTCTCAGACTTCTCAAGACCACAGTGCCAATTTTAACCAAACTTGGTACAAAGCATCCTTGGGTGAAGGGGAGCTTAAATTGTAAAAATGAAGGCTAAGTTCCGTCATAAGGGGTTGATAGAAAAGACAAAAATAGGGTGGGGTCATTAAAAATCTTCTTTTCAAGAACCACTGGGCCACATTTATGTGGAAGCATAGGTAGTATAGTTTCTAAATTGTACAAACCATAACCCTTGGTGGTTTGGCGGTGCCACAATAGTTTTACATTTTACATTTAAACTTCCTCTCAGAAACTACTGGGCCAGAAAAGCTGAAACTATCTGGTAAAGAACTGGTAAAGAACAGCATGGTCAAAGCTTCCCAGGTGAGCAATGTGGCCCATGGGCATCTTCTTATAATTGATTGCGATTTTTGGATACATCGAAGACTTTAAGCATCAGATATGGAATACAATTATTTAAATTTATTGCATATATTTCTTCCTTGGAAATCTTTTAATAATTTTTCATAAAATTATCGTATCTGTGAAACTACATTTGTGTAAAAAAAAAAAAAATGTCCAAATTGCCACAGATTAAAGACACTTAAACGCGTTTATAATTCATACACCTCGTTAAGTGTTTAATCAATAAACACATTTAATTTAAAAGTGTTTAAATTCTAAACACATGAGGTTTAATATTTAAATACTTCCGTCTCACTCTGTTAAAACACTAAATGCTTCATAAACACAAGGAGTTTACTTAATAAACATCAATATCAGATCTAGAAACAGTAAATTAAGGGTACTAGTGGAAGCATTTCAATCAACTTTCAGTTTCAATCTAAGTGCGAGATGAAAAGCAATGTGGAGAGAAAACAATGACGCGTTGAAAAGGTCAAAGATCTGGGTCAGAAAATGACAAAGTTTGTACTATTTTTGACACCCAGAAAAAAAAAACTACTCGAGTCTTTAAACCAGTTTTTTTTTATTTTAACAAAGATAACAAGAGGCCCAGGGGCCACATCGCTCATTTGAGCGAGTAGACAGGTAAAAGCAAAAATCAGTTTAGTATTGAAAAGTTTAGATATAAAAGTTGGCCCAGGGATGAGGGGGAGGGGGTGTTTTAACAAACTTAAATCTATAGAGCTTCCTACGGATGTTTTTAGATTGATTTGAAGATGAAAAAGTTTAGTACATGTAATTTATAGCCTTTATATTTCTTAATATAACTATGATCCACTTTAGTGACTCCTATATTCTCCTAGTTGTTCAAGATTTTACCAAATTTAAATCTACATGTACATTACCTTTATAATGTTTTAAATCGATGATCAATCATGGTTTTGTTGTTCTTGCGAGGAACTTTAACGATTTTTCCTATGCATTCCTACGTAAAACCTTGATCACCCATTGTGGCCCCACTCTACCCCGGAGAGTCATGATTTGAACAAACGTAAATCTACACCTGAGGATGCTTCCATATTAATATGAACTATCACAGCTTTGTTGTTCTTAAAAGGAAAAAAAAATAAAGATTGTTTTCTGTTTTATCCTTCCTAAAACTTTGATCACCCATTATGGCCCCACCCTTGCTCCAGGGGTCATGATTTAAACAAACTTCAATCTACATTACCAGAGGATGCTTCCATAACACTATGACCAACAATCATGACTTTGCTCTTCTTGAGAAGATTTTAAAAGATGATAAACTTTGATCCCCCATTGTGGCCCAACCCGACCTCGGGGGTCATGATTTGCATAAATTTAAATCTACACTACATGAGGATGCTTCCACATGAGATTCATCTTTACTGACCCAAGGGTTTTTGAGAAGAAGATTTTTAAAAGATGCCATTAACTTTTTTTTTTTACTAATTCAATTATTATCTCCCCTTGAAAAAGGGCAGTGCCCTTCATTTGAAAAAAAACTTGAATTTTCCTTTACCCAAGGATACTTTGTGGTAAGTTTGGTTGAAATTGGCCCAGTGTTCTTAAGAAGAAGATGAAAATGTGAAAAGTTTACGACGATGCCAACGACGACAACAGACAACGGACAAATTTTGATAAGAAAAGCTCACTTGAGCATTCGGCTCAGGTGAGCTAAAAATCAGTATTGGTTTTTATAATACTGGTATTAGCTTGGCTATATTTTGACAATTATTTAGCCTGTCATGCATGTTCATATTAATCATAGGTGACATACAAATGTTATCTAGTCAATGACGAGTGTCTAGTTTCTTTTATAATAAAGATCTCTCCTTGAAGCTCCGTCCACGTTTTAACATGATAAGCAAACAAACTCAAACAGAAACTTGTGACCGACTTTGCATGGTACACAATTTCTGTCAAAGGAAAGCAATAAATTACCAAATCAAAACTAACCACGAAATGACATTATTATACAAATAATTACTCCTTAATTGTAAGTTGAACATGGACCCGAGACCTGACTCACGAGGTGACCTGACCTGCATAATTATTCTTATGTAAAAATATCACCACACATCGTGGGCACGGCACATTCTATCCCATAGGTCTTGATTTGAACAAACTTGAATCTACACTAAAGATGCTTCCATTTCCATATGACTTATCATGGCCTTGATACTCTTGAAAATGGTATAATTATATACCGGTGTTGTAAAGTAGGATTTCTCCCATATAGCCAGCTTTCCCTCCGGAGGAGAAATCTCACATCAGAGCCAAATTTCCCCCTCTTTCTTTCTCAGAGTAGGATCCCCCCCCCCCCCAATTCGTACAAAATACGGCGAAATCGTAAGAGTAAACAAGTCTGTGATTTTACAAAAATACAACTTTTCCGTGAATTTTGAAAATTGAGAAACATTTTATCTCAGAGCGGGGGATTGTCCACGCCTTGTACACACTTTCCTTACAATATTCTGCAAATATCATACATGAATCTTTGGGCTGCATTTCACAAACCTAAGTTTTTAATACTTTGCATAAAGAGAAATCAATACTTTTAAAATGGAAATGTGAAAGAAACTGGATTTTGACAAAAAACAGAAAATCAAATATCAATGAAATTTTTTATTCCTCATACCATAATATAAAATGGGTTATTTAGATCTGATTTGAACTTTTCTTATAATGTGATTTACCCATTATCATGTCTGACGTGCCACCCGCCTTATGTTAGTGAGATTATGTGGTACATTATCCCAATAAACTAATGTGTCTCAAAGGAAGAGAATTTTGTAATCTTTACTACTGCTACTGACTTTTACTCATGTGAGTAAAATATAAGAAAATTTATAATTTGTGATGGAGTGGTTAGAGGGGTGCAGGGGAAGCCCCCTTCCCCCGAGTGCGACACTTTTTTTCTGAAAATAAATTGAGTTGCAAAAGGGACCTTCGTGACAAAATTTTCGAAAATCGTTTTTTTTACCGATTCTTAAAGAGCTAGTTTTTCTGAATATTTTGATACCAAATTTTTTTTATTGTATACCTTCTAAATTCTAATTAAAACTCAAAATGATAGCAATGGAATTTTAACAAGATAATGCTAAAAGGTGAATAATCTACAGGGTATGCTATTTGTAAGAAGACATTGACAAATAGCACCTATTATATACTCGTTTAGGTCTCTGCGACATCTGATAAGGTATAATTGATAACAGCATGATAGCGTGATACATACGAGTTTATAGATTTATAAACTGATAAAGAATTAAACCGAGATAATCTTAAACTACATTTGTACCTTATAATATCAATATCTACATACAGAGAAAATAAAATAAATGCGATAGGTAAAGTGATATATATATACCAGGTAGATATCTAAAAGTATTCAAGCTCAAAAGTCCAATAAACAATACAAAATTGGAGCAGAGCAAACACGGACCTCGGAAACATCAGAGGTGGGATCACATGCAATGGAGGAGTGAGCATCCTTTGCCGACCGGTCACACCCACATTATGCTCCTTGTCATGATCGGGAAATAACGGAAAAATTTATGGTTTAGCCGTACAGGTGAGTTTAATTATTATAAACTATTATTATTTTAAACTTATGCATATAAGGAAGAAAAAGATTTTACAAGTATTTTCGGCGATTTATTCAATCTTACCGTAACGTTTCCCAAGTATGTCAATAAAATAAGCACTGATATGAACTTTCCAGATTAATCTTCTAAAAAATCCCTTGAATAACTAGTGTCAGAAGGAATATATACCTTTGATAATATCTAAAAATAAAACTGGCAAAATTAATGTACATACAAATTAATCGGAAAATAATTTGTTAATTTTTAAAAATAACTTTTTTACCATAAATACACTGTACATGTAAATATTTTTTTATTGTAATTACTCTTAAATATTACAAGAAAGCTATGTTTCTTTCTATCGCAATCCCCTCTGGCTTTCAGTTGAGTCCTCTAATCCACTCGACTCGGATACGTTTCCAGATGGTATTGTTGGCTTCCTGAGTAAAGATTCCAACATGTTGCATGTTGACGTCACTGGTGATAAGCACTCCGTGTTTGCAGAAACGTCCTCTGCATTTGACGAGCAATCGGCGTTATTGAGATTTGGCTCACTTCCGTCCTGATGGTTTTCAAACAAATTAAGCAAAACATGGATTTGCTCTGTTGACAACTCCATTATTTCTTCTCCATCATTAAGAGCAATCGTTTGAGAGGTAACTTTGTCATTCTGTGCATTGGCCTTTTCGGTTTGTACATCGCAAACATAACCTAACGATGGTGAAGGTGGAATATCAACTTCATTCTGCTTTCTGTGGCCTTTATCCTTAGACGATGCAACGTCGAAAATACTGTCTTGTCTGGGATGTTTTTCTGTAGATAACTTCTTATTCAGATGCTCTCGTAATCCTTCTTTAGCGTCAACTACTCTATGTTCGCTGTCGTTCTGTAAGGCACGGCCGCTTTTGTTCCGTATGCGAGAAAACCCAGTTTCTTTCTTCTTCTTGTAAAGAGATTTTGGTGTGCTTTGCATGATAAAATCATCAACCATTGCATTTATATCGGATAATCGTTTTTTGGGTTTTTTCTTCTTCTTCACTCTAACGTTGTCAAAATCTTCAGATAAACCATATAATTTCATTTTTAATTCCAATTGCTGAAAGATATACAGGATATTCATTAAAAAAGAGTCAACAAGATTTTATTTATTTCAAAAACGAAGCATATAGATAATTGTTTGATTTATTTCATATTGAGTACATTGTGAAACTAGAGTGTAAGAAATCAAACGGCTCAAAATCAATTTGTTTTGTAAGTGTGCGACCAACTGCAGTACATGGTTTTCTTATTTATTATGTTTATACCCCATGACGCAGTTTAACTTGGTATCAAGTCTTCAACCTCTTGACTTTGGCCTTGGAGTTGGATTACATTTGAAAAAAAAATCCTTGGCCGTAAGCTGCCAAAGTCGGTCAGGTGTTCAAAACCTATTCTTGTTGCCTTATGTTTTCAGTGATACTAAAATTCCCAACTTGTTTATTGCTTTAAATTTTCTTTTAAAAACAATATTCAGAACTTTTCAAATGCTCTCCGTATAGAAGAGCTGACAATTATATCTGATCCATTAATTATATACTTTACAGAAGTTCATGTTTCGTAGTATATATAAGAAATTACTTTATAAATGTACATGTATGTTAGTTATGTTCAAATTTAAATTTTTACCGATTTTAAACTTGAATGATCGAGCTCACGTTTCCTTAGTTAACTTGCCTTGTAATTTGTCTTTTATTTAAATGTGGAGTTGGTAAATAAATCCGTTATTATTTTATATTTTAAATATCATTGAAACGTGATTGATTGAAATTGTGTAATTACAGAAAAATAATATTATTTAAAGTGATAAGACAGATTTTTTTTATCTTGGTCATCTTATCAAAAATACGCCATACATTGATAAAATGAGGGACTAGAAAACACTTTGTGTCAATTAATATCTCAAAAGCTACTTGTGAAAAGAGGTGTTAAAAAAACACTTAAATGATAATAATTCTTTCTAAAAAAAGGTAATTCTTACAAATATTCTGACGAGTAGTTTTTGAAATTTTGAATTCATGGCCTGTTGGTTTTCCTCCAACTTTTGCATAGTGTGCTTGTCGCTGATGAGCTCCTTCATGTATTCTACCGAGGCCTTTAGGATGGAGCCTTTGTTTTGTCTTAGATCTCTGTAATACATTTTTCCTAATTTAGTAAAATAAAATCACCCACATACATGACTGTACACTTGTTATCATGACAATTGTCATGTTAATATAAATAAAACTAAAATTTCCTTTTTAGCTCACTTGAGCTGAAAAGCTCAACTACGCTTTTCTGATCACATTTTGTCTCTAGTCCGTCTGTCTGTCTGTAAACTTTTAACATTTTCGACTTCTCCCCTAGAACCACTGAGCCAATTTCAACCAAACTTGCCATAAAGCATCCTTGGGTAAAGGGGATTCATATTTGTTGAAATGAAGGGCCCTATCCTCTTCCAAGGGGAGATAATGAAGAAAAGGTAAAATTTTGGTGGCATGTTTGAAAAATCTTCTCAAAAACCACTTGGTCAGGAAAGATGTAACTAATATGAAAGCGTCCTCAGGTAGTGTAAATTCAAGTTTGTTCAAATCACGACCCCTATGGGCCGATCAAATTTTTACAAAGGAATATATAGGATTATTCTTTAAAAATATTCTTCTCAAGAACAAAGCCTTGATTGCTCATATTTATACGGAATCACACTCAGGTAGTGTAAATTCAAGTTTGTTCAAATCATGACCCCTGGGGGTAGCGCGGGGCCAACATGGACAATCAAATTTTACAAAAGAATACATATGAAAAAGCTTTAAAAAAACTTCTGATGAAGAGCAACAAAGCCACAACTGGTCATATTTAAATGGAAGTATATTCGAGTAGTTAAGAGACAAGTTTGTTCAAATCTAACCCCTGTGAGGATGAGGCCACAATGGACGATCAAACTTTTACATGAGGAATATTCAGGGAAAATCTTTAAAAAATCACCTGAAGAACAATAAAGCCATGACTGGTCATATTTAAATAAAAGCATTCTCAGGTAGTGTAAATTCGATTTTATTCAAATCATGACCCTTGGGGGTAGGGTGGGGCCACAAGTGACATCAAAATCTTACATAAAAATATATATATCGGAAAATTCTTTAAAAAAATCTTCTTCTGAGGAAAAACGAAGCCACGACTGGTCTTATTTAAATGGAAGCATCCTCATGTAGTGTAGATTCAAGTTTATTCAAATCATGACACCCGGGGGAAGGGTGAGGCCAAAATGAAAGTTCAGACTTATTTTGCATTCTTTTATAGTGTAGGTTCAGGTATTTCAAATCATAATAACCCCCCCTTTTTTTAAGGGTACATGTAGGTCAGAACCAAGTATGAAGGTTTTCACTACTGGATTGATTTTTGCTTTTTTTCCTAGCCACAGTTTACAGCTGAGCGATGTGGCCCATAGGCCTCTTGTTTTTTTTGCTCAGAAATACAACGTTTACTTAGACAATTTTTTTAAAAACATAAATATGCTTGATAGAGATATTTTTTTCCTCGCTCTTATGTGATCTAATTACAATTATTAAGCTACATGTAAAACCGAGTAAAAGAGATTAGGACTTTAAACTAGCAATTAAAGGCACTACAGAATCTGACACATCTTTTTTAGATTCTATGGTCGACTCTATGACCTTCTTAGAAAATTCAGATTCTTTGGTTGACTCAATAACCTTGTTAGCAAATTCAAATTCTATGGCCGACTCAATGACCTTGTTAGCAATTTTAAATTCTATGGTCGACTCAATGACCCTCTCAGCAAATTCAAATTCTATGGTCGACTCAACGAGCTTAATTATTAGAAAATTCAAATTCTATAGTTGACTCAATGACCTTGATAGCAAATTCAAATTCTAAGGTCAACTCAATGAACTTGTTAGCAAATTCAAATTCTATGGTTGACTCAATGACCTTGATAGCAAATTCAAATTCTAAGGTCGATTAAATGATCTTGTTAGCAAATTCAAATTCTATGACCGACATAATGACCTTGAAAGCAATTTCAAATTCTATTGTCGACTCAATGACCCTGTCAGCAAATTCAAATTCTATGGCCGACTTAATGACCTTGTTAGAATTTCCAATTCTATGGTTGACTAAATGACCTTGATAGCAAATTCAAATCCTAAGGTCGACTCAATGACCTTGTTAGCAAATTCAAATTCTAAGGTCGACTTAACAAGTTTGTTAGCAAATTCAAATTCTATGATTGACTCAATGACCTTGATAGCAAATTCAAACTCTATGGTTGACTCAATGACCTTGTTAGCAATTCAAATTCTTTCAACCCATCTTGTTTTGTTTGTCTTTTTTCTTCAAAACAACTTTCACATTCTATAAGTATGATTATGTATTGTGTGTAGATCGGATGTAATTGTGTTCCAAAGGATTAAAAATTATTATACATGTACAAGTGAGAGTGTTATAATAATTTATTAAAAATAAAATTCTATGGTCCACTCAATGACCTTGTTAGTTAATACAATATTTTTATACTGAATTGTTTATGGATCTCTATTTGTTTATGTTGACCGTCATTTATTGTTAAGGCATGATAGTCAACCCTAACCTCAAACTCCAACCCAAAACTATCTATCTCTCACTCTCTCTTAATCAATATATGTCAAAATAAATTTATCTAAGTTTGGCATTCACTTAGGGAATGATTAAAGAGAACTCGCTCAATAAAAGTTATATTATTAGTACAAATTCTTCCTATTGTATTTATTGATGTCGGTGGTTGAAAACTTGTCAGTGGTGTATACGGTCTGCTTTATATCAGTTGTCATTAATTGCTGTAATTAAGTGTCATACAACTTACTGATCATGAGATGTCTAACTTTTATGTTACAAAAACACCTACTGATTCATTGTAGATATTATTGATGTCGGTGGTTGAAAACTTGTCAGTGGTGTATACGGTCTGCTTTATATCAGTTGTCATTAATTGCTGTAATTAAGTGTCATACAACTTACTGATCATGAGATGTCTAACTTTTATGTTACAAAAACACCTACTGATTCATTGTAGATCTAATTTCTTATCCTTATAAGACAAGGTAGAATTATCTCTATCTCTCTCTTCTTGTTTCCTCTTCCATGTAACTTATAATTGATCAAGTTTGTAATTAAAGTATATGTGCATGTAAATCATTCCTAACTAGAAGAATTGTCGGAAAATAGAGACAGTTGTCTGAGAAGTACATACAAGACGTATTTATTTTCTAGAACACATGACTTTTATTTATGTTTCGAAATTAAAAAAAAACATTTTAGGTATTTTTTCTACATGATCTTACTGAGGCACACTCGCTGGAAGTAGAGAGCCCAATTCCTTGATTCTGTCGTTTATGTTATACCGACGTCGCCTTTCAACTGAAATGCAAATTAAAACATGATGTAGACATTCACCGGAAATTTTGTTCTTTGTTTAAGCTCTCTGCAAAACTGCATTCAAATACGTTATATATATTTTTTGAAATATAATATTTTGATACAAGACCGAATGTCAAAATCATATTTATGTATTTTGTTTGTCTATGATTAAAAATATGTTTATTGGTAATACCTTTTTGTTTATATGCTAATAGAACTGTTGTCAAGGTCGAACAGACAGGAAATGTGTATCCAAGTAAAAAATAATATTATTGAAAGAGATCGAAAATGAACTGTTAGATTTATAAATGCTTTATTTATTAATACATACTTAGATAAAATACATTATTGATTTTAATCATATGAATTGTTCTACTGTGTCCTATATGTATATATATTTTTATCTATGAGATGTACGTCTCTTGGTTTTAATAAATTCTGAAATCTAAATAATAAAACCCAGAAACCAAGAAGAAAATTTTCAATCAATTTAATGCTTTTTCACAATAAGATCAATTAACCCCACTCTAACTCAAATAACCCTGGTTCTGGGGCAATGACTTTCACAATTTTTATGAAAGAGACCCTATTGCTTATCATTACCCTGCTCTAGCTGATTTTACTAATACCAGGAAACAAAGAATAATATTTTTGAAAGAATTTATGCATTTTCACTTTTAGGTTATCAAAGCCTCACCTTTACTCCAGTACCACTTACCTAGGGGTAATAAAATTCACAATATAAAAAATAAATGGCTTATCATTACCATTTTAATATCTGTATATAACAAAAGAAGATAGAATTTTGTTCCTCCAAAAATTTAATTTTTTGTTAAGCACAAAGAAAGAGAGAGCCGGAGTTTGCTTTACTATATAACCTTGCTGTAACACAGGAAATCAATCCTCTGACTTAATGGCAAACAAACTCACTCTTCTTTTGAAGATGTACTCTTTCTAATTAGATCATGAAAGCCAAATGCAAAATTGGTTCGACAGTGCCAGAGAAGCTGAAAATGTTCAAATGTTAACAAAAAAAATAGAAAGCCATTAGTCATCTGAGTGACTCAAGTGACCCCCCCCCCCCAAAAAAAAAGATAAACCCAGAGATTGTTACTTTTCATTCATCATCATCATCCACTACAATATTCCACGCAAACAGGTAGGTGCCAGGTAGGAAACTATTTTATTTGACCATATTATTTTCTGGCGACCATCACTAAACTAACTAACGGCCACCAGATAAAATATTAAACTTCCTGGCACCTACGGGCTTCCGTAACATTCTCACTTATATTATGGTTATCCTTCTTTTTTCTCTCCTTCCTCAAATGCTCATCCTCTTCTGGCATCTTCAACATCTCTTTGCCTTGTGAGGTACCACCGGGGTATTTTGTCTGTCTAGAAGCTTGGAAATTTTCTGTGGACACGCTCTATTTGTAATAACAGAGTATATATTTTATTTCAAGATTGAAAAATTGCTAAGTATAAGGTACAAACACCTATATGCATATGATCTTATCTTCTTTACCACGGGTACTTTGAGCTTGCTGATTTTTTTTCTCTCTTAATTTTTTATTCCTTTGCCATTTAATTTCCTAAAGATTTATAATTCAACTTTGAAAGTCTTATTTCGATTAGAGGCTAATAAAATAATAGAATAAATAACATTGAACTGTACTTCCATATTCAATTTAAATATAGGCTAAATCGTCTCTTTTATTACTTTTCAATCTTGATTTGTGAATGAAGCAATAAAGATTTGTATTTACAAGTCGTCTTTCTGACAAGATATAAATAGCGGCGATGAGCACTCCAAACGTGAGGAGTTGAAAGTCTTTTTAAGTTCAAAGATCATTTAAAGCTTTTCAAATTCGATGAAAAGAATTTTGTGATTATATGTGAACTATATTTTTATCATGTTTTATTGATATTGAGCGAAAACATGGCATGATGAGTAACATTTATTGATGAAAAAGTAGTTAAAGACAAGCAGACAAACGATAAACTACTTTATTACATACTTAGTAATAAATACAGGATTTTTGCATATGCGATATGACTGACGTCACAAAAGCCGTATCAGCCCTGAGGGCTGATACATATATATTATTATAACAGTAACTTGATCCGAAGGGTCGTATCACGTCGAGTTGACAGGCGCGGATCATCAGATCTAACGAGACGCGAAGCGTCGAGTTTGATCTGATGATCCGCGCCTGTCAACGAGACGTGATACGGCTCTTCGGATCAAGTTACTGTTATAATGATAAATTTATTATATACCCCCTCATAACTAGCAAACTATAGCAAAAGAAAACTTTAGAGATCAATTGCATAACATTTATCCATAAAACAAAGCATAATAACAAGGGACTTTTTAACGCGCAAGAAAAATAACGTCATATTTCTGCGTACTACGTCATCAGTTTCAGAGAGTGGTGATATGGATTCAGAAAACAACATGTTGGTGATCCGGAAAATCGGATCACGACGTCACGTGATAGCGTAAATTCAACAGTAAAATTGGGCGATACACATTAGGTATATAATAAGGATCATTATTATATACCCATCAATTTCCTTGATTTTGTTACTGTTAATTTTACAGAGTTTGATCCGATTTTCCGGATCACCACACTGTGGTTTTCTGAATCCATATCACCACTCTCTGAAACTGGTGACGTAGTACGCAAAAACATGACGTTATTTTTCTTGCGCGTTAAAAAGTCCCTTGTTATTATGCTTTGTTTTATGGATAAATATTATACAATTGATCTCTAAAGTTTTATTCTGCTATATTTAGCTAGTTATAAGGGGGTATATAATAAATTTATCATTATAACAGTAACTTGATCCGAAGAGCCGTATCACGTCTCGTTGACAGGCGCGGATCATCAGATCAAACTCGACGCTTCGCGTCTCGTTAGATCTGATGATCCGCGCCTGTCAACTCGACGTGATACGACCCTTCGGATCAAGTTACTGTTATAATAATATATATTTATTATATACCTAATGTGTATCACCCAATTTTACTGTTGAATTTACGCTATCACGTGACGCCGTGATCTGATTTTCCGGATCACCAACATGTTGTTTTCTGAATCCATATCACCACTCTCTGAAACTGATGACGTAGTACGCAGAAATATGACGTTATTTTTCTTGCGCGTTAAAAAGTCCCTTGTTATTATGCTTTGTTTTATGGATAAATGTTATGCAATTGATCTCTAAAGTTTTCTTTTGCTATATTTTGCTAGTTATGAGGGGGTATATAATAAATTTATCATTATAACAGTAACTTGATCCGAAGAGCCGTATCACGTCTCGTTGACAGGCGCGGATCATCAGATCAAACTCGACGCTTCGCGTCTCGTTAGATCTGATGATCCGCGCCTGTCAACTCGACGTGATACGACCCTTCGGATCAAGTTACTGTTATAATAATATATAAGTATCACACCCCTAGTAAATTAAACCTTAAAAAAAAAACAGTAATTGTGATCATTCACATATTTTGGGGGGTTACATAATTCTCTTAATTTTAACTTTTTGAATATAATGATAATCCAACTGATAAATAATAGATTATTTTAAAATTACGGATTAGGGACATTTGAAATAGAAGTACATGCAGAAACAAACTGAAACTGTATGAGACAATAGACTGTGTACATTTTAAGAAGTCCGTGCATGATTATTTACTTATTTTCTTCTCAACTAAATGTGTTCTGTATTCAAGTATGTAATAAATGGAGAATAAAACATACCCTTTTCCACATCACATCCTGTATCAGCCCTCGGGCCTTCGGCCCTCTGGCTGATATTGGTGTCTCGGGTTGATACAGGATGTGATATGCATGGAAAATGGTATGTATTATTCTCTATATATAGTACAATGCTGTTCACTGCTAAGGGAAAATCGGGTTATAAAATAAAACATGTTTGTTTTGCAAAAATGAATATTTACGCCAATATCTGTCATCAAATTTCATGTTAAAAGGTCATCATAAATCAGCACGGCCAATGTGTTTTATATTATTCATTTGACGTTAATCCATTATAAGTATAACTGTTGTTCAGAGGAAGAAATCTGACATATATAACCATATAGGCATTTAAATCCTATAAAGTTTCTGGTCCTACCAAAGAAGGAATGAATGATGCACAAGTATATCCCTCAATTTGACCACGAAGTATAAGCACCCAATTATTATAATCTAGGGTACTTTGTTTACAT
Organism: Saccostrea glomerata; assembly: GCA_003671525.1. Classification (NCBI taxonomy): domain Eukaryota; kingdom Metazoa; phylum Mollusca; class Bivalvia; order Ostreida; family Ostreidae; genus Saccostrea; species Saccostrea glomerata. The sequence continues at coordinate 134,126 of PRKT01000029.1, forward strand.
TTACTTACAGATAAAACCGCTTGATCATCAGATTTAAGGCCTTCTTCAATGGACGTTTCACTTTGTACAGAATTCAGCATGTTGCCTAAGAGGCTGTCAACCTAGATAAAAAAAAGTTAGAAACAAGGCCAAGTTTGTCACCCCGATCTGACCTTATTTGTTCTTTTTTATCTAATGAGTCATTTTGATTGGTGCTTACATAACTTTTTAAACGTGACGAGGTGAAAAGTTCAATCTAATGCTGACACTCCCGCATACAAAATAACAACACCCCCTCCCCCTAACTCGTTTCATCCGACTCATTTTTATAAATTCCAAATCTAATTCTTAGATATCTTCATTCAGTTTCTTATTATCACGTTGTCGATTTGAAGACATATGAATTGATTTTTCTTTTTACTTTGATGATGTCTACATGTAACTTTGATGAACCTAGTCAGGTATTGGTTGACTCAGGCCAAATTCAGAAGTCAATATCTGTCAAATTAAATAATCAGGATTTTTTTTGGACACTCTAGCTCTACCATTCAACAAATATAAAGATATTATTATTTATTTTAAACCGTTTAACATCTGATTTTACTTTTACTTTGTCATTTAAAATTTTGTTTGATTTACTGGATATCACATGCAAAATTTTATTTTACGATACTGACATTACTAAGAAAAAATCCAGATGTGTTTATTTTAGTGATATCTTTAAAAGTAGCAAAATCTAATGTGAGTTTATGTGCTTTTTCCTATTTCAAAGAAAATAATATAACAAATGTGGCCCTTTAATTCAGTCAATCTACAGATATACAATAAAGCACATTGAAGTCGTAAAATTTTCCTTATGAATCGAGCTATCTTCAGAACGTTGATTGTCATACGAGGGCTGTTCAATAATTAATGTCATTAGCTTGACATACAACAGAGAAATCATATGGCATAAAGCTTGACTTTCTCTCATTATTGAATCTTTAATGAATTGATTACAGTTTATGTGACCACTTTTCATCACATAGTTATATTGTGGGAAGCTGGAAAACAAGAGCTATTCGAGACACTGCATTAAAAATGAATGGTAAAGACTCAGTAAATTAGAATGAACTTAAAAGCTACATTAAAGCTGATGTTAAACTTGTTAAGAATCCCAAAGAAATATTAACCGAAATATGTGAAATTTACCGCAACCTATGTCTGTTTTATAGACACATGAACAGGTGGATTTCAATGAACAACCAGAAGTCTCTGTCGAGACTGTAGCTCTTCTGGTTTATACCATCGTCTCAAGCCACGGTCCGGAGTCCGCATATAGCTCTCTCCTACCCGTGGCTGCTTGATCACAAAAAGTGCCGTAATCTTGAATGTTTACGACTCTCTATTGTGACGTCATTTTCAGTCAATGACAAGTTTTGTTTCCATCGCAATTGAAATCAGCAACTTACATCAGCAGTATTTCGTACACTGCGATTGGATATTAAAAGGTCGCATGAAAGGTCAATATCCGACTATGCTTTACTCGCATTGGTCAATACTTTAATGAGCTACGAGATATTCTCGCCTCATGCAACCACGGCCAGAATGGGAGAGGATCGTACATTATGGCCGTGGTTTGCGACGATGGGTTTATACTTTAGTCAAAGAAAGAGAAAAGTAGCAGTTGGGACTTGAAACTTTAAAACAGCAATAAATAGAAAATAGTCCTTGCCGTTCATCAAAATAAAAACCGATGCACAGAATTATGTATCGTGTATCCCAGTATAGTCTACTTGTGTGCCAAGTTATGTTGAAATCGGACCAGAACTGTAGGAGGAGTTGCAGTTTGAAAGAATTTCATAAAAAAATCTATTTTAAGTAACCACGGCAACACCGTTCATCGAAATCAAAAATTGATGCACAGAACTATGTATCTGAGTGTAGTTTACTTGTGTGCCAAGTTATATTAAAATCGGACCAAAACTGTAGGAGGAGTAGCATTTTGAAAGAATTTCTCAGAAATTTCTATTTTTAGTAACCATGGCAACACCGTTCATCGAAATCAAAAACTCAGGACAGAACTATGTATCTTAGTATAGTCTACTTGTGTGCCAAGTTATACTGAAATCGGACAAAAACGGTAGGAGTAGTAGCATTTTGAAAAATTGTTTACAGACGGACGGACGGACGACGGACGCATTACTATCGCATAAGCTCCTCTGGTCTCTGACCAGTAGAGCTAAAAATTATATAATGGGCATCAAATATGGGTACTGTCGTTGGCGACTAGGACATTCAACAATCACTTTATATATACGAAAATTCAACAAAGTATCACTGGTTATGTTTGATTAACTTTAGGACACATAGCAAATTTGATAGACATCATTTTGAGGGTAGTTTACACTGTTTTAAAGAAACATTTAAAAGTATAAAAGTTAAATGCTCAAGGGTCACCCTTATTTTAAAAATTAGTGAAATTAGGTATATCTAAACAAATTTTTTTTTAAAAATCAAAAATTTTACTTATCCACGTCTGTCTGAAATTTAAACAGATAATGAAACTTGAATCCATTTTGCTTTAAACCTTCAAAACAATTTACAATAAGATGTACTTGACAAAACAGCGAAGGCCTTAGAAGAGCAAAGAATTGCAAGAGCACAAAACGGTTTTATATGCTATTTTCTTAAATATTAGTGGTATTGATGTTCAAATTCTTATTCGAGGATGAAGATCAATTTCTGGAGGAGTCTAGAAAGCAAAGTTTTTGCCAAAAAATCGAAATGTTTACGAGAGTAAGGACCAGAAATAGAAATTCACTACAGTTAATTTCTTCATGACATCGTCCAAACCCACAGGCAACGAAGAGTAAATTACGAGCATTTATTACAGATGCCAATGAAATATACAGCAGTATTGTTTGATATCAAATATATGTTACACCTGTCAATAAAAAATTAAAAACAACCCAAAAGGTACATACAATAAAAAATGAAATGCATATCTTAAATTTGCCCTAATTAATATAGAACAACAATGCATATAGAACTCTAAAAGTATGTACACAATAAAAACACACATGCCTAAAAATGGCAAAAAAAGATGGGACTTGATTAAAAAACATGCCCATACTTAAAAATAAAATGGCAAAAGAATTGGGACTAGCTTGAATAAAACAATATTGGCACTAACTTTATTTAAGTTCCTTAAAGTTATTGTAGAAAAGAACTAGTAACAATCTTTAATTGACAAGTATAATACAGATTGAGCAAAATGACAAAACATGATATGACTAGCTTCATTTGAACACATATTAAGCACTGGTGGATGAAGGGGAGGAGGAGGGTCAAAATCTTCTCCCTTCTAAAATTACAGTAAACAATGATCACGTGATACGAGGTAAAGGATTTGGTAAGACGAGAATCTTAACAGGAGGCATGACAAAATCCGGAATATAGAAAATAAAAATTTTACAATAGAGATGGTATAAAGGAGTTTTGGGGATAAATAGATAGTTCATGTTTTGTCATACCAGCAATATTCGCCAGATCTTTCAATCTTTGACTTGTTTCATTTTCCAAACTTTAAAAAAAAGAAAAATGTCCGGGAAATCATAGGATCTACTTTAATCCAGTATAAGAAGGGTCCTACTCAAAAATGAGTTCTACACACAATTAGAAATTGAATGAAAATGTTACGGACATGCTTTTAATTAAAAGAGTATATTTAAGTGAAATCATTAAAACTTAATCATAGATTAAAACTTAATCATAGAAAAGCGTTTATTTTTTTGTTTCCGAGCACCGATGACATTATTTATTGAACAGCCCTGGTATAACGAGACGTAAATTTCTTCAGGGTGAAAAAATCTCCCTTTCTAAGGAGGAAATTCTTCAAAATCATGAGTCAGTTTTGAATATTTTTAATATTTCAAACAATCATCATGAATCGAAATTACCATACCTATATTGGATACCGAAACTTCATAAATTTTTCATAAAAACAAAGATACATACATGTAGTGGGTTCCAGTAAATGTTCTTACATTAAATGAAAACTTACACCTTGCCAACGTTAAATGCGATTATTTCCCACGCTAAATCAAATGCCAGACTTGCTGACATCATTGACAGCTGCAACTTGAAACTTGTAAATTTACTTACATGCACCTTGTCACTGGTCATTTGCAATATTATTTTGTTAGAAACATTGTGATTGTACACAAAAGTACTCTAAAGTTGATGTAAAAAAAATCGATTGACAATATACAGATCCGAGCACTTTTTAAGCTCACATGGTTTTTCGCACAAGTTAAGGTCAAATTCGTTTTGCAAGAAAACTGAACATTATCGAACTTCAGTACAAGACATAACCCTGATATTTATTAAATATCTCATATTAAAGGTACATATTCTTTAAAATCATAATCTTTAGTTTACAAAATTTACATTTAAAAGGGGACTTTATTCATAAATGGAAAATTGTAACACGTGTGTGATTCTACCATAGCAATTAGCAATTTACAAATCAAATTATTTAATAATCGAGCTTTCTTCGATACTATTTAGTTGAAAATTTCGAATTGACTTCTAAAAGATGAGTATTTTACTAAGCACTTTGCTCATTTTCCATACTCCTTTTGGTTTTGTCGACATGTAGCGCCGACAAATAACAATGCTGCATAAGGAAATCATTGCCAAATGATTAGATAATAAAACTTTGAAATTTCGCAGTGGGACGTATTTTTCATTATGCCAGATTTGAGAAAGTAACCCTGAAAAATTTTCAGCTTTTCAACATGAAAATCAGGCAAAAAGATGAGGAATGCGTCTTTCATCTTTTGCTTGAGAGTCATGTTACGTACATGAAAAAAAGAAATAATATGAGCTGCACGGTTTCCGTGTCTAGGCAAGGCAAAGGAATGCTTTATAAAGAACGGACACAAAGACGGCTGCATTTGATGAGAAACCTCGAAGAACCATTTGGAAACTGTCATAATCTATCAGCGAAGAGCATATCAAAATCCTTCCTATGATATATTTGGATTATGTTTTAAGTTAGCGAAATAAACTTAAAATAAAGTTGGAAATCATTTTTAAAATATATTTTGTTGTCTCGTTTCAGAATTTTGCATTATATCAATACATGTATGACGTTAATTTGTGCAAAAAATCATGTAAATTTAAAAATAGCGCGGAGCTGTATAAGTGGTTTTTGGACCAGGTCTTCGAACAATCTATTGGAATTTCCATGTTAACTAATTTTGTCCCGTTATAAGCACACCTATTTTTGTATTCTAATGAAGCAGAATTTGTTACTGGGGTCTTCAACTCGACATTTAGATATATCGACGACGTATTGCTAATTATCAAAAGTTATTTCCATTCATATGTCGATTCGATATTTCCAAATGAGCTTAAAATAAAAAATACCACGGAGTCTGACACGTCTGTATCATATTTGGATCTTTCTCTGGAAAAAGACGTTATTGGTATATTGGTTTGCTTACAACAAAGCATTATGATAAACGTGATGAATTTAACTTTAAAATCGTCAACTTCCCTTACTTATGTAGCGATGTACCATTGTCACATGCATGCGGAGTTTATATCTCTCAGTTGGTTCTACGTATGAGCAATTTCCAAAACGAGTTAAGTTATAGACAAGTTGATAAAGCAAGAATATCAGTAGTCTCGTTTAAAGTCAATGCTCTGGTAAGTTCTATGGTCCATACAATGACCTTGTCAGCAAATACAATTTATCATAATTCAAATGCTGACTAACTTTTGAAAGGCAATTATTTTCACACTGAATTGTCCGCGGGCTTTTTCCGTTATATATGATCATGACAAAGACCACTGTGCTACACGTGGGTGTGATCGTTCGGATGGGAATGCTCACTCATACATGGCACCTGATCCCACATTTGATAATTTGGAGGTCCGTGTTTGCTCTGCTCCTATTTTGTCATGTTTTTAATGGAATTTTGAGCTCGAACACTGTTCTTTATCTCCACATATTTCATTTTTTAAATATGAAAACCAATCAGAATGACGATCAATATAAACATCGAGTAAACACATGTTTGATTGATACATGTGTTGTGGTTACTCAATGAACATGATAAATTCATAATCATACACAAATTCGTTGCAATACGTGTTACCAGCGGGGAGTCTCTCTCTTTTAGCTTTTTTAAAAATTTCATATTCAGAGAAACCACTGCCAATGACCTATTTGTCAGAAGAATTAGGGATTACGTACTTTTAAGTACATGTATTACAGGTGTAATTTGATTCTTTTAAAAAAAATGAAGCAAAGTTGTTAAAAAAGTCTGAGACAACTCTGATATATCAAGGGACGGTTACTCCTCCATGGCACCTGATCCGATCTCTGATGTTTTGGAGGTCCGTGTTTGCTCTGTTCCTATTTTGTATTGTTTTATACACTTTTGATCTAAATACTGTTCGTTATCTCCATATCTTTCATACAGTGTATATACAAATTCCGTTCGAGCAAATGCATATAATACTGCATTGATTATTATGCATAAATTATCCCATGTTTCCCACTATTGTTGATGTCCCTGGCATACTATACTAACTAGACAGTGATTCCTTATATTTCCATTTCATTGTGAAATAAAATTGTAGATTTAAACTTTAAAAATGCAGACATAGATTTAAATTACACGAGGATTTCCATCCCAATTTCAATAGTCCTAGCCTACTGACGTCAAACACAACGGCAGTCGCACGAAATTTTCATGCATATTTGGCCTCCTTAGCGTCAGACTCAGAGACAGATGCGCACGAGATTTGCATGCATACTAGGCCTCCTTAGCTCCTGACCTATCGACCTGCCTAATTTACATTCCGGCAGAATTATCAGGAAATCAACTCTGCTAATTTTCAAAGGGTTATCATGGAGAAAAAATTTAGAAATGGAAATATAGTATTATATATACACGTGTATCTATATAATCTAGATTTATCTTGTAGCTGTATCTCTTTTATTCGGTCAGTTAAAGTACTTTTTTGCTCGAGTTATTACCGAAACCAAATTGTATTTTATGGATATTGATTTGTAAAGGAAATTTCAAACGTTGTCCGAAAAAAGGAACAGTATACACTATAATATATAAGCCTATGTAGTTAAAATCACCCAATTTATTATCCAATCCCTCCTCGACACACCGTATCCCAATCTAACTTCCAATGTAATATAACAAATTCTTTTACCTGATTTTTCCGTCACTTTCAACTATGTGTCATTCTGTGCAATTAGTTTGTACTTTTACTACAGTTCAAAATACATGTATGTCCACATACGGTATACTGAATAGTTTTATTTACCGTAAGTTGTGACACAGATATTCAATAAAATTAATAATAACAGTAATGATATATGAACAAATAAATAAAAGATCACTTCATCTACACACAGTTCGGTCTCTCCGTCGATGTGTCATACTTGAACTTTTTACCTCTTTCACTGGTTTGTTCTTGAACGTGGGAATTTCAGAGGTATTTAAAATGTTTGAATAACACAGAGCCCAGAAAGCTTAGTTTACTCGCAATACTATCAACATGAAGGAAAAGGGTCATGACACACACACAAGGGCCAATTTGACCCCATGATTCTTTAAAATGAGAAAAAAAAAAACTTACATCATCCAAGTCTTCCATAGTAGATATGGCACAGCGAAGTTCTTCGGATAGAGGAATTTCAACTATATTACTAGGAATGCTTTCCACCAAATTTCCTTGATCCGCTCCAAGATCTACGCTTTCTGGTACAGACCGCTCCTGACTATTTATTGTCGAATAATTGACAATCGGAAAACTCCCCGTCTCACATATCTAAACAAAGAAGAAATTATCGAAATCACACAGAATGCAGAAAAAGTTGTATAAATTAATTTGACAGAATCTTTCTACTTCCCTTTCTACTCCAACTGATTAATGTAAGAAGGAACTCTATTTCTTTTTGAGAAAACATAGCAACAAGTTCCTCGTTTCTGTCTTTATTTAAAATAAATCAATGCTTTTTTCCTTTAAATTAAAATAAATCGGATCGTTTGTACCAAGAAATATTTCTGTTGTATTTTAATGAAGTAGTAAGTTCTATTAAAGTTGTGCTTTTCAGTGGAAAATGTCCTCATTTTCATGGTTACACCTCAACATTTACATATATATTAAAAATGATTTATACTTGGATATTTTATTTTAAAAAGACGTTAATGGTTATCTAACTACTAAGCTCTATCATAAACGTGATGACTCTAACTTTTCTATCATCAACTTCCCTTACTTATCAGTGACGTAGTATCGTTTTTGAAAGTGGGGGGGGGGGGATCCAGAAAAAAAATCTTACTTTTCTTATTTACTTGAAAAGGTTGACAAGCAAAAAAATATCATTCATGCAAAATATACATTTACAGTATATCGATAACTTAAGGTATTATTAATTAACACTTCAACATATTGTTAACGGACCTTTGCTTTTTTTTATCGTGATAAGGAGCACTTGGCGGGTGTAACAAATCTTGCAGGGGATGTTCACTCCTCCATGGAGCCTGATCCCACCTTTGATGTTCTAGGAGTCTGTGTTTGCTCTTCTTCTGATTTGTATTTTTTGAATGGAACTTGAATGCTGTTAGTTATCCCCTATAACTACATTACTAGAATTTTTCAGTCAGCAGTTGTAAAGCCTAATGAACACAGTGACAAACCAACCTATCCACCTACACATAAACGTGTTACTATATCCTCTCTTAGTCATTTGCCAATAACTAATAAATGTATTGAACACATCAACATGTCAGCAGTTTGTGCATTAACCTTATATCCATTTAAAAATTACAAACTTTTGGTAGTCCAAGCTACATGTTGTATCTTGCTCTGATGAGTGCACATTGTACACCCTTCTGTTTCTTTAATGCATGCAAAAATGTAATTTTCGGTGTGACCATATAAGCCTGGCCTTTGTGCAAAAATATGTATTCCTAGACTTCTGAAAATGTACTTCTAAAATTCAGATTTCTTTCACCAGGTTAATTTTGATGCAAACCGGCAATGTTTTAATAATTTCCCCAATAGCCTAGTCCACTGTCAGTTTTGTAACCAAGGTCATTGCCAAAAGGATGTCACTAGCTAGGACAGATAATGTACTTTACTATACAGGTGTCCTTAAAGATGTCTTATTAGGTTAGTACATGAATGAGGTCAATCATGTTATGCTATTGTCAGAATGTCTCGACAATTATGACTTATGATATCGCTATTAAGTGTTTTATACTGTTCCAATTATAAGAGAAGGGGAGTGGACACAATCACTTATTTTAGGCAGACATTTATATACTTGTTTCCTCTTACATTGATTTTAATCTTATGGTGGCATTTTCTGCCCCCTACATGCAAAAAAAATTATGTAAACATATGCCACCATGCAAGCTAATTATGTCAACATGCATAATAATAAGTGGGTGTTGCTAAAACGCGGAACGGAACGGAAAACGGAATATGTTATTTTGAATTAAATCACTTAGAATACAAGAATTTTATCAAAACGATAATCTTATACATGTTTCATCCCCTTTCAAACCCCCCAATATTAAAAAGAAGTTGATTAAGTCATGTTCAGTTTCTTCTTCACGAAAATTGCTGACATAGTAGTGAAGTCGAATCGAATTTGAAAGGGTGGAGTAGGGATGGTGAGTTAAACTTACATGTACCTAAAAAAAAATGACGAGCAAAAAAAAAAGAATATTGTTTGATTCGGTAGGGGGAATAATTTACAAATCCAACATCTATCAGTAATAATTTTACACTCACTTAATACATTAATTATATTAACAAATTTAAGAGTGTGGGGGTTTCGATGAACATTTCTATTATATAGTAAAAGGTTATGTCTGGAAACAAGATGCGTTTATGAAACACTACATGCATCCGGCGGCAGCAAGGTCCGAAAAGCTATTTTTAACATATAGGTCACAGCTAAGGACCCTGGTGTCATTTAAAAGAACCTAATTAGTGGAGTATGCATACTCAATATAAAGACTCTATCTCCTATGGTTCAAAAGTTATGACGAATGTTGAAGTTGACAACAGACAGACAGATAAGGAGATAAACAAACAAAACAAAAACAGTAAGCGCCCCGGATCTATCGATTCGGGCGCATAGAAAGGGGATATTTGAAATCTAGATGGAAGAGAATCAAATTGTGAAAAATTCTAAAGATAACGATAAGAGCAAACCTTTCCGGTAATTTCTTATAAACATCTCATCCGCGGATCTAGAGGGGGGTACGAACACCCCACCCCCTCATTGAATTTGTAGAGATTTTAGATGTTTATACTAAACGAAATAAAAGTGACCTCTGACTCCTCCCC